>SJYT01024227.1:1053588-1112732 GCA_006410635.1 Cephalophus harveyi
TGCTTAGACTGTTTAAATTTAATGTAGTAATTAAAAAAACTGGATTTCAGTCTATCAGCTTGATATTTATTTTCTATTTCCCTCATCTACTTTTTATTCCTTCTCCCCTCCTTTCTTAACTTCTTTTGAATTGTCTTCTAACATTCCATTTTATTCTACTATTGGCTAATTAGCTAAACATCTTTTAAATATTTAAAAAAAAATATTTATTCATTTGGCTTTCCTGGATCTTTGTTGCAGCATGTGGGATCTTTTAGGCTTCTCTGGTAGCTCAGATGGTATATAATCTGCTTGCAGTGCAGGAAACCTGGGATCAATCACTGGGTCAGGAAGATCTGCTGGAGAGGGAAATGGCAAACCACTCCAATATTCTTGCCTGGAGAACCCCATGGACAGAGGAGCCTGGTGGGCTACCTCCATAGGTTGCAAAGAGTTGCAAAGACATGACTGAAGTGACTTAGCGTGCACGCACGCACGCACGCACCTGTGGGATCTTTTTAAACTTGTGGCATGTGGGATCTTTAGTTATGGCATGCAAACTCTTAGTTGTGGCATGTGGAATCTAGTTCCTTGACAAGGGATTGAACCTGGGCTTCCTGGGCTGGCAGTGTGCAGCCTTAGCCACTGGACCACCAGGGATGTCCCTTAGATATTTTTATGTGGTTGTTTTAGTATTTAAAATTAAATTAACAAAAGTAACATTGCAGACTTATGTACAATATAAGAATCTTACAACGCTATACTTCCATCTCCTCCTCCCATTCTTTGGACAGATATTTTACCTCTATATATGTTATAAATCCCCAAATATATTGTTATTTTTGGTTCAAGCAATTACCTTTAAAGAAATTTTAAAAATGAGAAAAAAGCCTTTAATATTTACCATTTCTGTTTCTATTGTTATGGTTTCAACCTCATCGTTCTTTTCTTCTGCAGTGTCTAGTATGCACTTATTTCCATCCAGTGAAGTTTTTTCTTCTTGTGATTTGTATTTTTCATGTTTAGTAGGTCCATTTGACTCTTTTTTTTATAATTTCCACTCAGTTCTCACAATGTTAATGTTTTTCTTTAACTAGTTAAGCACTCTGAATGTGTTTTCAAGAATTGTTTTAGGAACTTGTTAAATATGTAATTTTTGTCATTTATGCATATGTTTCTATTGATTTTTTTTTCTTCCTGTATGGATTACATTTCTATAGACGTATAGTAATTTTTTATTGAATGCTAGATGTTGCATATTATGCATTGAGTGGTGCATTTTCTGTAATCTCTTTAAAGAGTTTTGGACTTTTTTCTGGAAGGCAGTTAAGTTACTCCAGGTTAGCTTGATTCTTTTGATGCTTGTTTTTAAACTATTTAAGGGTGACTTAAGAGTGACCTTTCCTCCAGGGTTAGTTTAACTCCACTACTAAGACACCTTTTTTTTTTTTTTTTTGCCTTCTACTATTTCTTTGGAAGGAATGATGCTAAAGCTGAAACTCCAGTACTTTGACCACGTCGTGTGAAGAGCTGACTCATTGGAAAAGACTCTGATGCTGGGATGGATTGGGGACAGGAGGAGAAGGGGACGACAGAGGATGAGATGGCTGGATGGCATCACGGACTCGATGGACGTGAGTCTGAGTGAACTCCAGGAGTTGGTGATGTACAGGGAGGCCTGGCGTGCTGAGATTCATGGGGTCGCAAAGTGTCAGACACGACTGAGTGGCTGAACTGAGCTGAAAGATTCTGTGATTCAGTAAGGTCTCTCCACTATTGCTGGTGAGAACTTGAATGATTCCAGGTCCAAAGTGAGCTCTGCAAATTATTTAGCTTGTAGCTCTTTAATAATTATTCTTTCCCCAGAGTTTATCCTTTGCCGAGCTTTATCGAGTTTCACCATATATAGGTTGTTATTTGAACAAAGAATCAAGAGAATCTCTGTGCAGGTGTTTAGAAGTCATTTTGTGATAGTTTCCTCTTTCTTGACATTCTGCCCTACAAATTTTAGTTAACTCAGCTCCCTCAAATGCTCATCTCTGACTCCTCAGTTCAATAATACCCTCTGTTCTCTATTTAGGTTCCCCTTCCCTTCACCACAATCTGGAAATTGACTCCAGAGAGGAAGTAAGTGTGATCATGGAATTTACTTTGTTTACTTCCCTTCTCTCAGGGATCACAGTGTTTTATTGCCTGTTGTCCAATATCTGAAAATATATTTTGTATAGTTTTCCAATTGTTTGTGATGAGAGGTTGTGATGAGAGGTTAGTCTATTCCCTCACAACTGGAAGTAGAAATGGGGCTGGCATTTTTTATTGTGTACTACCATCCCTCTGGCTAAGTCCTTCATTACTCTCTTCCTGATTATTCTGAAAGCTGCCTCCTTTTTACCCACCAACCCATCTGTTCAGGGCATTCATGTTTATTTTTATTTATTTGTCTTTGTTTCATTTTGTTGCTCCCTTGCTCAAAAATATTTAGTGACTCCTGGAGTGATAAGTCCTTCATTACTCTCTTCCTGATTATTCTGAAAGCTGCCTCCTTTTTACCCACCAACCCATCTGTTCAGGGCATTCATGTTTATTTTTATTTATTTGTCTTTGTTTCATTTTGTTGCTCCCTTGCTCAAAAATATTTAGTGACTCCTGGAGTGGATATATGATGTTTTTCCTGCTCTTATGTTCTTTCTTCTGGAAACCATCTACATTCTCATGGAAGTATAGCTCTCTATCCTTTACTCCATTCCTACTCACCCACCCTGGCTGGCCAGTCTTGGTACCTCATTTCATAGCAATAGTGATTGTTCCAGAGGTAGATAGTGTCACGCATGGTCTTCTTTGGGACTGATACATGGATATGAGATAAAGGGATGCTCTTTTGTCTAAGTGTGTTAGGCTGGGAGGATGTAAATTTGGGACTGCTAAGGACCATCTTCCTTTGCCTAATGGAGAAAGATTTACTGCTCTAGGGGCAAATGAAATCAGCCCAATAGGTGAAGAACAAAGAGACAGAGATAAAAATAGAGAAGATGCAAGACAGAGCATTAAGACCCTTGATTCATATGCGCATGAAGGTGGCAAATCCCTACACTAACCAGTTCATTGAAGTAATTAGTTTGTTTGAGTTGACATTCTCTTACTTACACCTGAAAGAATTTCATTTAGGACAGTTTCCCCCTTTTTTTTTTTTTTTTTCCCTTTGTTTTTATAATAGAATATAGCTTTACAAAAGCTACTCACTAACCCAGGGGATTTCCCTACTTTGGTATTTTGTGCTGACCTCAGTGTGCTGTTCTTTGCTCATCAAAATGCTAGGCAGGCTTGGAGTCAGAGAGATCTGGGTTTATGCTTTTTTGCTTCCTATTAACTGTGCAATATGAAAGGTCAGTGTATATATTTCACCTCCTTCTTCAATAACGAGTGGGGAAAGTAGGAAGCCCCATGGTACTCATAAAAATTAGACTTATCCACGAATAACTGAAAACTGAAGATAAGAATACTTTGAAGAGATATTATAGAAGTTTCTTTCTCATGTATCAGTAAATTAAATCTGGTGGTAAACATGCAGGCTTCACAAAGTCAGGAGGGAGTCACTTCTTACCCTCTTTTTCTCCACCATTATAACATGTGGCTTCAATTCTAAAAGTAGTCCTGTCTTTATTGAAGTCAGCTGCAACTATGATTCAGACTCCATATATTATTCCCACGCAGGTACCAGGAGAAATGGTTTGAGGGAAAAGACAGCCATTTCTGTACGTTGGAATTTTTTTTTTCTCCTCAGAAGGGAGCTTTCCCTTGCTACTATTATTCACCTCTGTTAGCAGAATCTGTCAAAATAGAAAGTTGAAAGCTCTCAGCATCTCCAGTAAAGAGGAGGAGAGAGCAACAGCAATGCAAGATGGCAGCCACCGTGAGCTCGGACTCTTTATGAAAACTGAATATACGGCCTTAAAATAGAATGTGGACATAAATACCCAAAGCACTATCCCTTTTGTAAGATTTATAGCAAAAATATGAATGGAGTTAATATTTCTAATGGAGTGGTGGACCCAAGAGTCATATCCCTGCTAGCAAAATGGCAAAATTCATAGAGCATCAAAGTTGTCCTGCAAGAGCCTCAGCGTCTAATGATATCCAAAGAAAATGTGAAACTCCCACGGCCCCTTGAAGAACAGTGTTACAGCAATTAATCAAAAAGAAAAACCACAGGCCCTCCCCTACAACCCCTATTTGATTTAAGCAGTCTTCATTTTCCACAGGTGGTGCTAGTGGAAAAGAATCCACCTGCCAATGCAGGAGATGCAAGAGATGCAGGTTTGATCCCTGGGTTGGGAAGATCTCCTGGAGGAGGAAATGGCAACCCACTCCAGTATTCTTGCCTGGAAAATTCCATGGACAGAAGAGCCTGGTGGGCTACAGTTCATAGGGTCACAAAAAGTCAGACAAGACTGAGAGACTGAGCACACACATTTTCCACAGCAGTAAATTTCCTAGATAAGTCTTATAGACCTCAAAGTACTGGAAAGAGTTCCTCTGTTCATGGAATTCTCCAGGCAAGAGTACTGGAGTGGGCTGCCATTTCCTTCTCCAGGGATCATCCCGACCCAGGAATTGAACCTGGGTCTCCTGCACTGCAGGCAGATTCTTACCATCTAAGCCACCAAGGAAGCCCACTGGAAAGGAAACCCCCATTCAAAGGCAGTTTAACTTAAGTTACTGCAAACAATGCTAATTTTTTGTCCATTTGAAATACCTAAGTTGTGCTATAACGTATCATCCTGTCAAGTGTAACCACTTTCCACATAGTTGAACTTCTGGGGTCAAGAAAGTATACTTACATCGATTCTCATTATAACTGGTGAGGCACATCTGACTCAACTGTGAAAAGACACATGACATAATCTCCTTGCTGTTGGTTACCTGGCCTAGGGTCTCTGCCTTCTCTCCCTTCCCTTCCCCTACTTCCTTCCCTCCCTGCAACAGCCCTCCAGCTTGGGGTGGCTTGTTAGAGGAGATGTGAAGATTTCAGGTCATAGCCTGTGCGACTACTGCTGGGTGTGTGTGGGTGCTTCTTCTGCATCCCTGGTTTCTTCCTTTGTCTTAAACGATGCTCCTCCTTCCAAGCCACCATCCTTTTCCCCACTCTCTACGATCACCCTTGGGCAAAGCATAGATTGTTACCCGCTCTGCTCCCTTCAGGAATTCCTAGCTTTCCCCATATCTCCTCCTCCACCTTTTATGAGGGGTGATGACTTCTGCCTCCTCCTCCTCAAGGTCCTTTTTGGCCATGTCAGCACCCAGCACTTTCCACGGCACCGCCTTGCTTTAGATGGACGCCATCAGGTAAGGTTGGAAAGAGTCTCTGACCTCCCTCATTTCGTTTTGGAACCACATTTATTTACTCTCCACCAGCCTGGGAAATGAATATTAGGTTCTCAGCCCTGCCACCCTCTGCTGTCATCTTCAGCTGATGCAGTTTTTTTTTAGCTCAGGTTTTGATAAAGTGAGAAGAATAGTCACCTGGGTTACTCAGACCTGCCAGCTCTCAAAGTCCTTGGTGGTTAAACTTGAAGAAAGGCCACAGAAGACACTCGTAAGCACACATGATCCCTCTGAATGCATTGTTTTCTTTTGCATTGTTTTTTTGTTGGCTTTTGCTTTTAAAAATTGAAGGTGTTTTAAACAGGGCTCTTGTATGGTCATACTTGCAATCCATTTGGGTCTGGTTTGGAATCTGACAACTGGAACAGAAAGAGCCTTGAATTCAGTGCATACTTTCGTTTTGGTGCGGCTGCTTCTCACGGTCCTCAGCACAGATGAAAGATCAGTGTGCATGGTGGATCGCTGAAATTCCTGGTAAATTGCTGTGTTTTTCAATTTTCTGTTTAGGACCATGAAATGCTAAAATGTGGATGCATATCAAAATAAAAGCGATGCGTTGTGTTCTAAGGGTTTTTTCTTTTTTCAATTTAGTATTTGTGTAAAATTACCTTTTGAAGCAGCAACTATCAAGTCTGAAAAGCAATTGACGTTTCCATGAATCTTTTTCTGGGAAAAAACCTTAGTTCTAAGGATTTAACATCCTATAAGTAAAGATGAACATAACAGTATTCCATAAGCAATCTTTTTATTGTCAGACCATTACCTGATTTTAATGTAATAAAATCAGTACATATATATGTACTAATTTATGTATTAGTACATATATATGTACTAATATATAAACTAATATATATTTTTTAATAAAAGAGGAGGTAGGATCCAAGACTATGTGGACCTATGATGACTTACAAGTTTTGTTTTTTTTTATCAGCTGAGGAAGGTGGTGCTTTGCTTAAAATGGATAGGCTTGATTACATTTGTGGGGATGGCAAGGAAAGCAAAGATACAGAGAAGCTAAGTAATTTGGGGACACTAGGACTAAGGACCGGAGAAGGCAATGGCATCCCACTCCAGTACTCTTGCCTGGAAACTCCCATGGACGGAGGAGCCTGGTAGGCTGCAGTCCATGGGGTCGCTGAGTCAGACACGACTGAGCGACTTCACTTTCACTTTTCACTTTCATGCATTGGAGAAGGAAATGGCAACCCACTCCAGTGTTCTTGCCTGGAGAATCCCAGGGATGGCGGAGACCAATGGGCTGCCATCTGTGGGGTCGCGCAGAGTCGGACACGACTGAAGCGACTTAGCAGCAGCAGCAGCAGGACTAAGGACAAAGGAAAGGTCAAAGTTCACATGGCTGCCTGGAGTCTCCAGGGCCCCCTTCCCATCATCTTCTGTGATTCTCATGGTGCCACCATGTTATGGCCTTTCCCCCCTGTATCTTTCTTATTCCTAGCCTTATTTGTTCTCTGCCCCTCAAGTCACTACCTCCTCTAATATATCTTCATGTTACAACAAAAATGTCTTCCAAGAATACAATTTTTATTATGTTGCTTCCCTTTTCTTGGTGATATCCACCCCCCCGCCCTCCCCCCGGCTGCTATATTTTCATTGCTAGGACCCATCTCTTCAGGAGTCATGATCCCTAGGATCCTAGAACAATGTAATTTAAGAAATTAAGACAGTCTTGGGACTTCCCTGGTGGCCTGGTGGCTAAGAATCTTCCTTCCAATGCAGGGTTTGATCACTGGTGAAGGAACCAAGATCCCCACGTGCCACTGAGAAAGTAAGCCTGCTTGCTTTAACTACTGAGGCCATGCGTTCTGAAGCCTGTGCTCCACAGCTAGAGAGAGACCCCTGAGCACCATGATGAAAGATCCCTCATGCCCCAACTAAGACCCGACACAGCCAAATAAATACACAGATTTATATGTAAAGAAGTTAAAACAAACTAGACAGTTTGACTCTCAGGAGATTGACATTGATTATTGGTACTCAACGTGCAGCATGTCTTTGAAATTAAGCCATGCTGCTTTCACACCTGAACCACAGAGTCCGGATGGTCTGAGCTATGCTGTGCTAATAACCAACCCTGGGCCCTGTGGGCTGGAAGGGGCTTCTCCACACAGATACTCAGGGAGCCCGAGTCCCCACTTCCTTACAGCTGCGTCACCTGAACCCTGCGGTCCTGTCAGCCTCTAAGTGAAAAGAGAGCACTGGAGAGTGCCTGGTGTGCCCTGAAGTCCGAGGATACGCTACCTGAGGTCGGCACTGTGATAAATGTATAAATATTCATCTGTTTATTCATTCTGTCATTAGCCTAATGAGAGATAGTGTGAAGGTGAAGTTTGGCCAAGAAGACAGGAAAACCCAAATTCCACTTGTTCTTCCCCCGCCAGAAAAGTGAAGTGGAAGTCGCTCAGCTGTGTCTGACTCTTTGTGACCCTATGGACTGTAGCCCACCAGGCTCGTCCATGGAATTTTCCAGGCAAGAATATTGGAGTGGGTTACCATTTTCTTCTCCAGGGGATCTTCCTGACCCAGGGATCGAACTCTCATCGCCTGCATTGCAGGCAGATTCCTTACTGTCAGAGCCACCAGGAACCCTGGGGAAAATGAACAATGAAATGGGAACTGGCACTGCCTCCCAGTGCAGAGGACTCTGGCAAGCTGACCTGGATAACACAGGCCAGCCCGTTCGCACAGACACGGTGGAAATGGAGTGGAGTGTGGGTCTTGCTTTGCCTCTGTGGTCCCTCAGTGTGAAGACTGAAGGCTTAATTCTTTTTTTTTTTTTTTAATTATTTATTTATTTTGGCTGCACTGGGTCTTCACTGATTTGCACAGGCTTTCTCTAGTTGCAGTAAGCAGGGGCTACTCTCTAGCTGTGATGCGTGGGCTACTCACTGGGGTGGCTTCTCTTGCGGTGGAGCACGGACCCTGGGTGCATGGGCTTCAGGAGCTGCTGCGTGTGGGCTCACTAGCTTAGTCACCACGAGGCATGTAGGATCTTCCCAGAACAGGGATCGAACTGCTGTCCCCTGCATCGGCAGGCAGATTCTCAACCACTGTACTACCAGGGAAGCCTGCTCAGTTCTTAACATCAAGAAGAAAGGCTGACCCATCCCCTCCATCCAGAGCAGTGTAGAAGGAAAACACTAGTCTCCAGGGCCTGGCACCAGGCTGACCTAGTCCTGTGTCAGGGCTGGTGCCATGTGGGATGGTGAGGAGGAGGTGAGCTGGCGGGAGGTGAGGAGGAGGCTGGGTATCAACACCAGCCTCCTTACCCTTCTCATCTCGTAATACGAAGTGTCTCCACTCTTCAGTCCAATGGAGTTCACAGATCTGACCAGTCCATGGAGATCCCTCCTTCCTGAGCAAGTTAAAAAGAGGATGCAAAGAGGAGATGGATCTTGAATATTAATTAATTCAAGACAACATACTAGTCAATTAAATTAAAAATTGTGTTGAACAGCACCCATGGGTCAGACATTCCTCGCAGTTGTCATATCAGAACTAGGGTCAAATAAGAAATATCTGATTATCTAGGTTGCTTCGATGTCCTGGCTATTATAAACAGTGCTGCGATGAACACTGGGGTACATGTGTCTCTTTCAATTCTGGTTTCCTCGGTGTGTATGCCCAGTAGTGGGATTGCTGGGTCATAAGGCAGTTCTATTTCCAGTTTTTAAAGGAATCTCCACACTGTTCTCCATAGTGACTGTACTAGTTTGCATTCCCACCAGCAGTGTAAGAGGGTTCCCTTTTTTATATGTACCACAGCTTTCTTATCCATTCATCTGCTGATGGACATCTAGGTTGTTTCCATGTCCTGGCTATTATAAACAGTGCTGCGATGAACACTGGGGTACATGTGTCTCTTTCAATTCTGGTTTCCTCGGTGTGTATGCCCAGTAGTGGGATTGCTGGGTCATAAGGCAGTTCTATTTCCAGTTTTTAAAGGAATCTCCACACTGTTCTCCATAGTGACTGTACTAGTTTGCATTCCCACCAGCAGTGTAAGAGGGTTCCCTTTTCTCCACACCCTCTCCAGCATTTATTGTTTGTACACTTTTGGATCGCAGCCATTCTGACTGGTGTGAAATGGTACAGGATGCTTGGGGCTGGCACACTGGGATGACCCAGAGAGATGGTACTGGGAGGGAGGTGGGGTGGGGGTTCAGGGTTGGGAACACGTGTACACCTGTGGCAGATTCATGTTGATGTATGGCAAAACCAATACAGTATTCTAAAGTAAAATAAAAAAAGAAGTATCTAATTATATAATAGGCCACACTATTAATTTTCCTAATAAAATATGCATATTTTCAAAATTAAATTTGCTGTGCTGCCACTCATTGAAGTTCAGAGGTAATAACAACAATGATGCTAGGTAGCAGTCAGTTCAGTTCAGTCACTCAGTCGCTCAGTTTTGACTCTTTGCCACCCCATGGACTGCAGCATGCCAGGCTTCCCTGTCCATCACCAACTCCTGGAGCTTGCTCAAACTCATGTCCATCAAGTCAATGATGCCATCCAACCATCCCATCTTCTGTCATCCCCCTCAGGGTCTTTCCCAGCATCAGGGTCTTTTCCAATAAGTCAGTTCTTCACATTAGGTGGCCAAAGTATGGGAGCTTCAGCTTCAGCATCAGTCCTTCCAATGAGTATTCAGGACTGATTGCCTTTAGGATCGACTGGTTTGATCTCCTTGCTGTCTAAGGGATTGTCAAGGGTCTTATCCGACACCACAGTTCAAAAGCATCAATTCTTTGGCACTCAGCTTTCTTTATGGTGCAACTTTCACATTCATACATGATTATTGCAAAAGCCAGTTTTGATTAGATGGACCTTTGTTGGCAAAGTAATGTCTCTGTTTTTTAATATTGCTGTCTAGCTTTTCCATAGCTTTTCTTCCAAGGAGCAAGCGTCTTTTAATTTCACGGATACAGTCACAATCTGCAGTGATTTTGGAGCCCAAGAAAATAAAGTCTGTCACTGTTTACATTGTTTCCCCATCTATTTGCCATGATGTGACGGGACCAGATACTATGATCTTAGTTTTTTGAATGTTCAGTTTTAAGCCAATTTTTCACTCTCCTCTTTCACCTTCATCAAGGGACTCTTTAGTTCCTCTTCACTTTCTGTCATAAGGGTGGTGTTATCTGCATATCTGAGGTTATTGATATTTCTTTCAGCAATCTTGATTCCAGCTTGTGCTTCATCCAGCCCTGCATTTTGCATGATGTACTCTGCATATAAGTTAATTAAGCAGGGTGACAATGTACAGCCTTGAAGTACTCCTTTCCTAGTTTGGAAGTTTCCAGTCTGTTGTTCCATGTCTGGTTCTAACTGTTGCTTCTTGACCTGCACACAGATTTCTCAGGAGACAGGTAAGGTGGTCTGGTATTCCCATCTCTTTCAGAATTTCCCACAGGTTATTGTGATCCAATGTCATCTGCATATCTGAGGTTATTGATATTTCTCCCGGCAATCTTGATTCCAGCTTGTGTTTCTTCCAGTCCAGCGTTTCTCATGATGTACTCTGCATATAAGTTAAATAAGCAGGGTGACAATATACAGCCTTGACGCACTCCTTTTCCTATTTGGAACCAGTCTGTTGTTCCATGTCCAGTCCTAACTGTTGCTTCCTGACCTGCATACAGATTTCTCAAGAGGCAGGTTAGGTGGTCTGGTATTCCCATCTCTTTCAGAATTTTCCACAGTTTATTGTGATCCACACAGTCAAAGGCTTTGGCATAGTCGATAAAGCAGAAGTAGATGTTTTTCTGGAACTCTCTTGCTTTTTCCATGATCCAGCGGATGTTGGCAATTTGATCTCTGGTTCCTCTGCCTATTTCTTTAAAAAGAAGAAACAGACCCACAAATTTCCCTCATAAGTACTTCCATCTACACTCCTTCCCCAAGAAAAACCAGTATTTGAACTGCCAATGCTATGAATTCACTTGGCCTGTTTTTATACTTTTTATAAATGGAATCACATAGTATGCCTCATATGCAGTCTGCTTTTATGGCTCCAATTCTTTGTTTTCAAAATTTACCCAGTTTTTTTCATGAAACTGAGGCTTGTTCATACTCATAACTTTCTCATGTTCCAGTGAATTAGTTATCTATCACTATAAACTAAACTACCCCAAAACATCAAAGCTTAAAGAAAGACACACTTATTATTGTTTCTTTGTCTTAGTAATCTAGACAGAATTTATCTTAGTCATCCTGGTTCAGGGCTTATCAGAAGGCTGCAGCCAAGGTATAAGCCAAAGTGACAGTCAATTCAAAAATTTAAAGAGGAAAATCTGATTCCAAGCTAATTCACATGGTCCACTCTGAATGTTGGACAGAGGTATGGGTTCTGTGTCTTGTGAGCCCCTGTATAGGGTAATTCATACCATGGCAGCTGGTTTCCTCAATGTGAGTGTGGAAGAGAGAGAGAACACTTAGGACAGAAGCCACAGTATCATGGTCACTTAATCTCAAATCTAGATTGCTGGGAGAAATATCAACAACCTCAGATATGCAGATGATACAAGATGCAGATCATTGTGGTGCTAGAGAATACCCTTGAGAGTCCCTTGGACTGCAAGGAAATCTAACTGTCAGGCGACTGTATGCTCCTCAGTTCTGTCTCGTCATAACAAAGATTGGGAGTGATGGACATTAAAGCCCTCAGCGTGTCACAGCTCACAGGTCTCGAACAGATCGTATTATAGCTCTTAGACAAATCAGTGTTACAGCTCCAAGTTACAACTCTATTTTATTTAGATGATAACAGGAAAATCCATCCTCGAGGTGTGAGGGCATGCTGACCCAAAGATGCAAAGAGAAGAAAGTGGGGGAGTGCACCAGCATGCGGGAGAGAGAGAGACACTCCCGGCGGTTGACTCCTCTTTCTATATGTCTTTTCCTCTCCATGGGTCTGCTCTATGTAAATTGGGCTAGCCAGGAGTGCTGTTTATTCTACCTGAGGTCCTCACTCAAGTCCTCAGACCTTCCTTTGTTCTATTTTTGCGGGCTTTTCCCTTCCTTGTCTTTTAGTCGCCGCCATTCTGGACTCCTGTTACCTACTCCTGTAACTACCTAACAAAACTATTCAAGGAAATCAATGCTGAATATTTATTGGAAGGACTGCTGCTGAACCTGAAGCTCTGATACTTCGGCCACTTGATGCGAAAAGCCAACTGATTGGAAAAGACCTTGATGCTGGAAAGGTTGAGGGCAGGAGGAGAAGGGGGTGACAGAAGATGAGATGGTTGATGGAATCACTGACTCAATATATTATATTGATTATCAGAATATAATCAATCTGATTTCTATATTGACCATCTGTGTTGGTCATGTGTAAAATCATCTCTTGTGTTGCTGGAAGAGGGTGTTTGCTATGACTAATGAAAAAAAAGGATAGTATATGTACAAATAAATGTGCATACAGATATGTATATACACACAAATATATATATATACACATTATATATATATTATATATCTGTAAACACATTTATTTGTTCATATAATATCTTTGCTCTCCCCCACTTGGCTCAGTGACATTCAGAAAATTACTATTCTCTCCACACCTCATGACAGTGCCACGTGTACACACATGGGACTATTCCTGGACTCTCTTATGTTCCATTTGTCTATTTTCTTGTCTTTGTTCCAATAGCATGTTATTTTAGCTATCATAACTTTTTGATATTTATAATATCTAGAAATATCTGTATTTTATTTTCAGGATTGTTTTCTTTATTCTTATATTTTGCATTTTCAAAAATATTAAAAGTAACATCAGTTCAGTTCAGTCACTCAGTCATGTCCAACTCTTTGCGACCCCATGAATCGCAGCATGCCAGGCCTCCCTGTCCATCACCAACTCCTGGAGTTCACTCATACTCATGTCCATTGAGTCAGTGATGCCATCCAGCCATCTCATCCTCGGTCGTCCCCTTCTCCTCCTGCCCCCAATCCCTCCCAGCATCACAGTCTTTTCCAATGAGTCAACTTTTCGCATGAGGTGGCCAAAGTACTGGAGTTTCAGCTTTAGCATCATTCTTTCCAAAGAAATCCCAGGGCTGATCTCCTTCAGAGTGGATTGGTTGGATCTCCTTGCAGTCCAAGGGACTCTCAAGAGTCTTCTCCAACACCACAGTTCAAAAGCATCAATTCTTTGGCGCTCAGCCTTCTTCACAGTCCAACTCTCACATCCATAAATGACCACAGGACAAACCATAGCCTTGACTAGACGGACCTTAGTTGGCAAAGTAAAGTAACATCAATTTACCTCAAATTCTTCAATTAATTTTACTGATAATTACTTGAGTGTCTCTGATATTGTGGGGCTTTTTTGCTTGTTTGTTTGTTTTATTGTAAAAATTCTTCTGTAGTTTTTTGTTTTGGTGACTTTTATTCTATTTCTCAGTCATGATGATTACAAGTGATTGTTCACATTTTCTCACTCTGATAACACATTTTGTGGTTGATCATGGCTGCTATCTTGATCATTATATATATATATATATATATACATACACACATACATCATGCATGTATGTGTTTGCCAACTATTTATGAGATTTATAAAGGAGAGACTTATAGAGGACCTAGTCATGAATAGTTATTTCCTATTAGCATGTAGAAAGGAGACAGTCTGGTTGTTTCATCTATGCATCGTTGTTGCTATGAACTCATCTAACACTCATGGCTAGGTTTTGGTATTCTCCTGTTGAACATAAGAAATTTTACAGAACATCAATCGGAACACTATTAGCTACTCATGTCTGAATACATATTGATTTCTTTATACATGTCAGATTAAAAGTTTACTAGAGGAAATAATTTGTTTTGTAATTGAGAATTTGTCATTTTCCAGATTAATTGAAAAACATAAGCTGTTTATAGTTTACACACTTCTAAGGTAACAGTTTCATCAGAATTTGTATTATTTCAAAAGATTTTAGTGAATCAGTGCTTAATGAAAACATTATCTGAGTAGTAGTGTTGATTAACATATCAACATACTGAATAAAGGAATCAACATTTCATCAGATTTAATTTGTTTCATAAATATACTTGCCTTTATTACATTGAAATTTCTAATGAGAAGTTAATATTCAGCTTTGAATATCTACTAGTTAATGTCCCTAGAATGGATCATTTTGCAAGACATTAGAAAAATGCAAAT
This sequence comes from Cephalophus harveyi, assembly GCA_006410635.1. Taxonomy (NCBI): domain Eukaryota; kingdom Metazoa; phylum Chordata; class Mammalia; order Artiodactyla; family Bovidae; genus Cephalophus; species Cephalophus harveyi. The sequence goes on from SJYT01024227.1 coordinate 1,068,146, forward strand.
ATTAAATGGCAAATAAAATGCAGTATCTTTATAAAGCTGCCTTTATGGGCATTTTCTAATGTATGCATGCTATCATATTAATATATTTTGTTTTCTCAACCCAAACTGTTTTCATGGGATTTATGTGCATTATACTATTTATGAAGTTTAATATGATTCAATATAATAAAGGCATTTGCATTTTCACAGGATCCTTCAGTAGATTTTGTGCCAAGAAGCTTACATTGCCTTGTAATTCATTTGGATTTTAGCAGTCTGTAGACAGGATATTTAATGGCCTGGCCTTACTACTTGGTGGCACTTAACTCTCTCAGACACTATGCACTTAAAGAATGAAAAGCCAACTGTCTTTATGACAGAGTATCACTGCATTTCGCACTCTCTGATGAATCATCATATAAATTTCTTTTACACTCTTTTACCATGCAATGAACAAAATCTTAGACCTCATCACTCTGTCAATTATTGTGACATTGCTGTATCATTCTGTTGCAAAGAGGAAAATCTTAAAGATTTTTTTAAAATACAAATTTATTCCAATTGTTTATTTACTTTCATATCATCTATAAACCAGTCAAGTTGAAATTTCATTGTCTAAGGCCACTAATAATAGCATTATTTTTTCATTTTTCTTGACTTCTCTGTGATTTTGATATGATGGGCAATTCTCCCCTTTAACATGACCCCTTTTCTCTTGGTTTATGTGACTCAACTTTTGTCTTCTTGTTTATCTTGGGATTGCTGTCCTTAATTCTCTGTCAGATAATCAACTTGTCTTGCTCATGACAGTTTTTGAAGTTTGCAAACTTCGTGATGATTTCCCTTCTCTTCCCGCTTCATACTCTCCTCTAATTGACATTCACTATTTCGTGTCTTTCATCTGTCATTTGATGACCTCTAAATACACAGCTCAGTTGCACATCTCTCCTGAGAAATTCAAGCTCAGATATTCAACTATCTTACTAACTGCTCTACCTAACTATATTATGAGTTTTTCTTATCTCACACACCAACAGTAAAATCTTAAGGTTTTCCTGAAACATATTCCTCCCTAGTGTTCTACATTAATGTAGAGGCCTCTACTTCTGTATTCATCTGTCTTTATTCATATCTATTAAGCCATCAAGTCCTGCTCATCTTGCATCTAAAATATATATACAGCTTACTTTCTTGATCTTGTTGGCTAAAATAGCAACAAAGCCATGAATGTATTTGCAGCCAGACTGCTGCAACAGTTTCCTAATAATTTATTCTACTTTCCTATTACTCCCCTTACAAACCATAGTGGATTGACAGGTTATATTGCAGAATCCATTTCTCTTTTACTTATTTCTAGACAAAATATGGAATTTCAAATCTTGCAACTTTAGAGAGATGAATGTCAATCTCATTTAAGGGTGAAGGTCTACTTGGCTTAATAAAATTCAGACTAACACACTCCCGTAGGGAAAGGTTTGTTTAAAGGTTCAGTGAATGAGAATGATTCTGCATATCAGAATCAGTGATATTCCATTCTGGGAATGTGGTCAAGCTGTAGACAGAGTAGAATTTTGTGATTTTAGTTTTCTGCAGGGTACTACTCTTCTTGTTGCTGTTTAATCACTAAGTTGTGTCCAGCTCTTTGCAACCCCATGGACTGCAGCACACCAGGCTTCCCCATCTTTCACTACATCCTGAAGTTTGCTCAAAATCATGTCCATTGAGTTGATGATATGAATTGAGTAGCTCGTCCTCTGTTGCTCCCTTCTCTCCTGCCCTCAATCTTTCCCAGCATCAGGGTCTTTTCTAATGAGTTGGCTTTGCATCAGGTGGCCAAAGTACTGGAGCTTCAGTTTCAGCATCAGCTCTTTCAATGAATTTTCAAGGTTTATTTCCTTTAGGATTGAGTGGTTTGATTTCTTTGCTGTCCAAGGGACTCAAAACAGTTTTTTCCAGCACTGCAGTTTGAAGGCATCAATTCTTCAGTGCTCAGCCTTTTTTATTGCCCAACTCACACATCTGTACATGACTACTGGAAAAACCATAACTTTGACTCTACAGCCCTTTGTCAGCAAAGTGATATCTTTGCTTTTAAATATGCTATCTAGGTTTGTCATAACTTTCCTCCCAAGGAGCAAGAGACTTTGAATCATGGCTTTATTTTGTAGAGTGCATGTGTGTTTGTGCACATTTGCACACACTCTGCTATGTCTGACTCTTTGTGGCCTAATAAACTCTAGCCCACCAGGCTCCTCTGTCCATGGGATTTTCTAGGCAAGAATACTGGAGTGGGATGCCATACCCTCCTCCAGGATATCTTTCCAATCCAAGGATCAAACCTGCATCCTTTATGTCTTTACCACTAGCGCCACCTGGGAAGTCCCATTTTGTTGATGACAACTCTAATTCCTAGGTGATACAATGATGTAAAAATAGTGTACTCTTTTGCTCCTATTTTTACACAATTGTACCACCTAGAAATCAGAGTTGTTTTATATAACACAGAGGACAGATCACCACACTTGTATGCCTAGTATCTTTACTGCCTTCCCAGTGGGCTAAGAATAAAATACTTTGGCTGAAATGGCTCATATGGGTTAGATTCAGAACAAGTCAGTAGAGAAGTACTAACTGATGCCGGGTTATTGAATGTATTAAGTCACAGAAACAGTGATTTGTAAGCAATGGATATTCATAAAATGTGAATATTAAAATATGGTTATAAGAATATTGTAAAAGGATAATGAGTATGAAAAACAATAGAGGTAGTAAGGAAACACAAAAGGGTATCTTTATGAAGATGAATAAGAAGGATGAAGAAGAAGATGAAGACGAGAGAGAGAGGGTGGCAGAGCTATCATATTTTAAGAAGGAAATGGTGGGTTGGCAGTGCAAAAATCCTGTGTGGCTTCTAGTATAAGATGACTAACTAAATTTATCTTTTGTGTCAGTCAGCTCAGTCACGCATTTATAACAATATTCCATAGGTTGGGTGGCTTAAGCAACCAAGCTTTATTTTCTCACAATTTTGGAGTTTTGAACATTATTATCAGAGTGCTAGCATGGACAGATTCTGGTGAGAACTCTTTTCTGGTTTTCAGATGGCCCCACATCTCTGTGTTCTCACGTATCTCTTCTCTGTTTATGCACGCAAATAAAGAGGAAGAAATAGTGAAAGAGAGTGAGAGCTCTCATGTTTCTTTTTATTAGGGCACTAATCTCATCATGAAGTCCCTGCTCTCATAACTCCATCTACATCTAAATATGATTACTTCTTAAAAACCCTACGTCTAAATATCATCACATGGTGGTTACTGGTGGGGCAGTAGGGCTTCAACATATGAAATTTAGGGCCTCACAAACATTTCAGTACATAGTACCTTTCCTCCCTAACAAAATTACATGTCAAGATAGCAAAAGTAACAAACAATCCCGTAGCAGAGTGGTCTACTAGGAAGACTGCCTTAAAAGACCAGAAACATTAAAATATTTCTGGGAGCTATAAAATGGCTGTCATTTTATTGATAGGGAAACATAATGGAGCTGAGGAAATCAGAATCGAGTGTAGATAAATGAGTGAAAATCTGACAAGTGTACTTCTTTTTAGAAACAGAAAAGAAAAATTCCAAGATCAGAAATAGAAGGAGCTGTAGTTCAGAGTTAATTAGTAGGAAAATTATTGAAATGATTAGATGTAGGAATATAGAATAATGACCCATCCCTAGCTGGTAGTTGAATGGTTACAACATTTTTCTCTAAAATTATGTCCAATAAGAAGAAAGAAAAAGGTTTATCAATAAAATTATGGGAACATTTATGTTGGAAGAACCTATTCTGGGCATTTTTTAATTAAAAAAAATAGAACAGTGCCTCATATAATATTCTGTGATACTGAGACAGAGATTAACTGAAGCTGAAAGGTTAGATTTTCTAACTTTTCTACAAGCACAGAGATCAGAAGGCTTGACTATGAATCCCCAAACAGTCATAGTGACCAAGACTCCTGTAATCGCCTCTGTTCACTCTGGAGGAATAGTGATTTCACAGGAGTGAAGAAACCAAATCAAGCAATGGATATTGAGTCACCTTGGACATATATTCTAAATATAAACAAGTAGTCTATAAAGTCTTCAAAGTGAAAGTGAAGTTGTTCAGTCATGTGTGACTCATGCAACCCCATGGACTGTAGCCCACCAGGCTCCTCCATCCATGGAATTTTCTAAGCAAGAGTAATGGAGTGGGTTGCCATTTCCTCCTCCAGGGGATCTTCCCAACCCAGGGATCGAACCCGGGTCTCTAGCATTGTGGGCAGATGTTTTACTGTCTGAGCCACCAGGGAATCCCAAAGTCTTCAAAAATTCAAGAAAAATTACCACATGATACAGGCATAAAATTAGAACAAAATCCTCAAAATGAAAACATAAGTTAACAAATAAGGGTATCAATATCTAGGAAATAATGTTTAAAACAAAGGTAAGATATATACAGAAAGATAAAAGTCTAATTTGCTTCCGTAACATATTTTGAAACTGTAACAGCCATGGAAATATAATATCTACCATATTAAATAAGAAAATAGGAAACAAGCATATTGAGTAATTAAAAACAGGATTGACAAAGTAGAAAGATGAATCAATTGAAGGATTAATGATATGGCCGAAGATTAGTTTGGTGAAATGCAAAAAGAACCTAAGGGATTCCTCCACACATTCAAAATTTTAAATATATGTTGCTTACATTTAACCAAGCTTCATCCTGATGGTGGTTTAGGTGCTAAGTCATGTCCAGTTTTTTGGGACCCCATGGATTGTAGCCTGCCAGGCTCCTCTGCCTATGGGATTCTCCAGGCAAGAATACTGGAGTATTCATTTCCTTTTCCAGGGGAACTTCCCAACACAGGGATCAAACCCAAGTCTCTTGCATTGCAGGTAGATTTTTTACCCACTGAGCTATGAGGGAAGCCCAGCTTCCTCCTAGCTCATATGCAATTTATCTCTGATATTCATCACAGTTATGCCCTGTGTTGGTAAATAAACCTTTTTAGTTATATTCTTGCTATTTTTATTCATGATTATTTCTGGATGATTTGTTTATCTAAATCTAACTTATTAGAACCAAACACTAAAGCAATCACATTTGAATAATATTTTATACTGGTTAATTCTTGACTTCCTACTTTAGCATTCCAGTCCCCTATAATGAAAAGGACATCTTTTTTTAGGTGTTAGTTCAACTTCAGCTTCATCAGCGTTACTGGTTGGGGCATAGACTTGGATTACCGTGATGTTGAATGGTTTGCCTTGGAAACAGAGATCGTTCGGTCGTTTTTGAGATTGCATCCAAGTACGGCATTTCAGACTCTTTTGTTGACCATGATGGCTACTTCATTTCTTCTGAGGTATTCCTGCCCACAGTAGTAGATATAATGGTCATCTGAGTTAAATTCACCCATTCCAATCCATCTTAGCTTGAAGAATTGAGCATTACTTTACTAGCGTGTGAGATGAGTGCAGTTGTACTTATAGCAGTGGGTACTGCTTATTCAGTGTTGACTCTGTGCCAGTCACAGTGCTAAGTGCAACACACCAGTGAATTCTCACAACAGACCAAAAGTCATGGATGTTATACTGCACTCCATTTTGTAGGTAGGTGGACTGGGGTTTACAGAGGTGAAGCGGCTCACTAAAGACACACAGCAAGTGATAGACGGGGCCCGACTTAAATTAGGGTTTACAGTTCTAGTTCCTTCCCTTGACCCCCTGAGGAAAACACAATTTTAACTTTCAATAGTAAGAGTTTTAATAATCATACTCACAATCCTACTAATTCTACTACTAACATTGCACAAATTTATATGCCAGATACCATTCTAAATACTTTACAGGGACTTCCCTGCTGGTCCAGTGGCTAAGACACTGCACTTCCAATGCAGGGGCCCTGTGTTTGATCCCTGGTCTGGGAGCTAGATCCCGTATGCCACAACTAAAGATCCCACATGCCAAAATGAGAACCGAAGGTCCTGCATGCCGCAATTAGACCCAGCACAGTGAAAAAGATGATAAGAATACCCTACAAATTTATACTAGTTGAATCTTCATAACCAACTGTGAGGCAGGTGCTATTGTTATCCCCACTCTTCAGATGAGGCAGCTGGGCTGGAAGTTTTGAATCTAGTAAGTGGATCCTGGCTTGAATTGCCCAAACTGTCTGGATAATAATGATGGCATCTTGCAATTATAGCAATTACATGTATAAACAAATATGTCTCTCTCTCTATGTGTGTGTGTATTTATTTAAAAATATTTATTTATTGTCTTTTTGGCTGCATCGGGGCCAAAGCATGTGGGCTCAGAGCACGTGGGCTCTGTAGTTGCCTGGAGCAGGCTTAGCTGCCACCTGGCATGTGGGATCTTAGTTCCCCAGCTAGGGATTGACCCCACGTCCCCTGAATTAGAAGGCAGATTCTTAACCACTGGACCACCAGGGAAGTCCCTGGGTACACTTAACAGTTATATACAAGGCCTGAAGTGCTGAAGTTGCAGGAAAACGAGGCAGATTGCATGGCGGGCTTCTGGAATTCACCTTCCATCTACAGCCCTGCGTCCCAGGGCTACACACATGAACGGAAGCTCAGTGAGGCAGAAATCCTTTTTGTTGTTGTTTCCTCGTGTTTCCAACGCTGCTTGCACAGTGTGTGTCATACGGAGGGTCCTCAGTGGCTTGGTGTCTCTTCTGCTATTCGTTTATGCAGGTAGCACTGGGCTGGCAGGTCGAATAGGATTTGAGCTCTGCTCTGACTTACCTTATTAGGTGGGTGAACTCAATTAGTTCTTTCAGCCTCTGTGAGCCTCAGTCTCCACACCTGGGGGATGGGGCGGTAGCTCTGCTGCCTCCCTCTCTGAGCTGCTATGAGGATTTGATGCTAGTGGGCTGGAGAGAGCTGTGTAAACCCTCAGATGCATTGTTTGATTAAAAGCCCTGGCTCATTAGGATGCTTTGGTATCGTGATGAGGACCTTACAAAGATGGCTGCAGAATGAGATTTTACTAAGAGGATACATGTGGCAAAAAAGAGCTAAGACTTGGACGTATCCTGGGAGCTGTCAGAGAGTCAGAGTGAGGCATAGTTCATATACTGGAAGGTTCCGAGGCCTTTGTAGCAGCGAGGTTCTGTTTGTCTCCTTCATTGGAGTCTGCAGATATGCCACCTTAAGGTAATGTAACATTTCATAATATTTGCTTTTACCATTCCTGCCATCACTGACATCATTCTTTTCTGTCCCCTGAGTCACTGTCCCTCCCCTCCCAACATCCCAGCAGATATTTTTCTCCTCTGGATGACTTTTGCTTTTGCATAAATTCAGAAGCCCCTGCTACTTCAGGTCATCCCTGCAGTGTGTACCCTTAGGAACTAGGCTCTGATCACCAAATAGTCCTGATCGAATTCCTGAGGGGTAGGATCTGACAGGCTCCACTGTCTCCATTTTCTCTTTGTTAGCAGAGCTGTTCCCTCCAGGACACTGCATGGGTCAGGGTCTAACCCTGGTTCAATCCCCTGTGGCTGGGGGATGGGGCCATGTCTTCTCTGTACTGTCATGGGTCACTCACTTTTGGGCGACCCGGCCCCCATCTTGTGAGGACACTCAAGCAGCCCTGTGAAGAGGTCCATTTATTGAGAAGTCGAGCTTCCTGCTGACAGCCAGCACCCGCTGTTCACCAGACTGCAGTCAAGCCTTCCCTCAGCTGACTCCCCACTGAAATCTTGATGCAACTTCCTAAGAGACCTTGAGCCATAATTGCCCAACTAAGGCGCTTCTTGAATTTCTTGCTCACAGAAACTGTGAGAGGTAATAAAAGTTGACTGTTGCTTTAGGCCACTAAGTTTTGTAGGTCTTTGTTGTTAACTAATATTGACTGAGTCTTAAGGAAAATAGGCGTGTCCAAACAAGACAGCAGGTTATTACAAGGCCTTTGAGTCTCTAAAAATAGGAAGAAGTGCTGCTTCTTTCAGTGAAAAAGAGGCTCAGAAAGACCTCGGGTTTTAAGATCTTGAACTTCATCTGGATCCGCCCAGATATCCCTGTATTAAGTCCAGGGTCCCACTCATTTCCAATCAATGCCTAAACTTTTACATATGAGACTTGGTGAACCTGAGAATTAAGTGAAGTGAAGTCGAAAGTGAAGTCGCTCAGTCGTGTCCGACTCTTTGCGACCCCATGGACTTCAGCCTCCCAGGCTCCTCCATCCATGGGATTTTCCAGGCAAGAATACTGGAGTGGGTTGTCATTTCCTTCTCCAGGGGATCTTCCTGACTCAGGGATTGAACCCAGGTCTCCTGCATTGCAGGCAGACACTTTACCCTCTAAGCCACCAGGTGAACCTGAGAATTAAACCAAGTTGTAATTCTACAACTCATACAATTAAGTTTGGGTTTGCTTTTTGTTGAGGCGAGACCAGCAGCTGCAAAAAATAAGAGTTTCTTTTAGGGCTACCATCAAAGCTTTCTAGTTCTCTGACCACAACTTAAGCTGAGCGTCTAAAGCCCCGAGTTTGCCATTTTCTTTCTAATCTCTACAGCGTAGTTAGAAGCAATTATCCTGCTGTAGGGTCTTTGGAGTGATTATCACTCCTCTAATAGTCAAGGGCAGGAGCCCTTTTGTCACCACGGCAACTGCTTCAGTGGGTACTCCATCATGGTCAATTACAGGTGATAATGTGATTAATCATGGTGTCACTGCTCACTACAGGTAACTATTACTAATATCCGACTTCTCAAGGACCACAGCGCTGTTTTCAAGACCAAGGACATGATGACCAAGCCAATCCCAGAATCCCATCTCTGAGAATCAACTTTATAGGACCACTTTTGGTATCAAATATTGGATTAGTCAAAGTGGAAAAAAAAAAACAAACTCACTAGCTTTCTCTGTTTTATTTAATTTAATTAATTTATTAAAAAAGTGTTATTGACCTTGCTGTGAGGCATCTGGGATCTTAGTTCTCTGACCAGGGATCGAACATTCTCCTCCTGCATTGGAAGGGGGAGTCTTACCCACTGAGCCACTAGGGAAGTCCAGCTTCCTCTATTTTAAATTCTCTCTTTTAAAGGGACGGAGGGGTTGGGGGCAGGAGGAGAAGGGGACGACAGAGGATGAGATGGCTGGATGGCACCACCGACTCGATGGACACGAGTTTGGGTCAACTCCAGGCGTTGGTGATGGACAGGGAGGCCTGGCATGCTGACATTCATGGGGTTGCAAAGAGTCGGACACGACTGAGCGACTGAACTGAACTGAAAGGGCAAAAAGGGAATCAAAAGAGGTATCAAACGATAGTAATTATTCGTGAGGCTTTAGAAACAAACTTAAGAACGTGGGGCTACTGGAACCCTAGGTTCTTGGAGGAGGATCACTATGGAACTGGGACTCAGCTCTGAGAAGGAAGTGCTACCAGCTGGTGTGGGAGGAGAGGATGCGGTGAGTTTGTGTCTGGGAGGGCTGGAAGGAGCTGGGAAACGGGGCCAACTGTTGTTGCTGAGGGGAAAGGCCTTCTCTTGATGCCAACAGGAAACAGCAAAACAGGAAAGAGCAAGTCCTTTCGTCCTCCTCCAGCTTTTCAGTCTCCCTTTAATGCCTTCGATCAGTGGCACTTAACGGGCACCCAGCTGGGAAAGGAGAAAGGAGTTTGCAGCATGGAAGCCCCACACCGGGGCTTCCCCCGTGGCTCAGTGCTAAAAGCCCCCCTGTAATGCAGGAGAATTATCCCTGGCATGGGAAGACCCCCTGGAGCAGGAAATAGCAACCAACTCCAGTATGCTTGCCTGGAAAATTCCACAGACAGAAGAGCCTGGTGGGCAGAGTCCAGGAAGTCAGATCCTGAGTGACTAAAACAGCAACGAAACCCCAGCCCGCGGAGGGGAGTGTAGACAGGTGAGTTTGCTGCTGAGAACAATAGTTTAATAGCCTGAACTGGCTCTTGGAGGCCATGGCATCTCTAAGCCCTGATTGAGATGCTGAAGGATGACCCACAACTAAGGGAGTTTTACTTAAGACCAGTGCTCCCTTAAAACATTGCCTGGAACCCCAGGAGGAGACAGTAGGAGAGACTCCACACTGTTATTTCCTTCCTCCTCCCCTCAGTGGCCTTCTTCACCTTCCTTCTGCTCCCAACACCGGTGAGAACTCAGCTAAATGAAAGACTGCTCGGGCTGGGGTGTGGTTACTTTCTGCACAAACTGGACCGCGGTGCATCCCAATTAGAGCTCTGAAGAGTGCACTGCATGGGAACATTTTTGTGCCTTTAAGTAGCATTAGCAAGCTTGCTTTCTTTTTTTAGCACGTAAACTTCTTTTTCTCATTAGCACAGTCTTCTAGAGGGAGAGGAAGGGGCAGAAGAGCTAATTAGTGAACTTGGGTGACTGCCTCCTACCTCTAACCTTTCCCAAACATCTGCCCCCTGCTAGAGGAGGCCAGCACCTGCTGCTAGCCCACTTTCTGTTTTGAGAAACTATCAGAAAACATTTGCAAATAACAGATTGCCTTAAAATGGAGGAAAGAAGCACATTTTCCAATTACAGCCTGGTGATTGCTCCGGCTTGTTTAATTAATGGAGTGGGCATCTGTTTGCTCAGGCCCTTTTGAATGTGTTTTCTGAAGTTCCTTAATTAGTTACAAAAAACTGCAGGTGAACTGGCAGGCAAGAGCGGTGGAGCTGGGATGTCTTCCAGAAGAGAGAATCTTTTTTAATGTAAATATTTAGCTGTATGATGATGAGGTCCCTTTTAAAGTTCTCTTCCTATGTGGTCTGGGTGTGGTGGTGTTGGAAGATATATTCGGGTTCCATTTGGATTGTTGACAAAATAAATTGAAATGGAAGAGACCAATTTTCATTATGACAGACACTTATATGCAGTTAGGCCATTACCAGGATGACAAGTTATTCTCATTCTGTCATGGTGAGACTGCCGCCCAGTTTTTCAGGGAAAAATGCTGTTGCCTGAGAGAGAAGAGCTGTTGCATGTTAATTCTGTGCATAGAACTGTGATGTTACATATGGTATATGGAGAGAACCACGGGGGGAACGAGAGGGGCTTTTGGCCTCCTGGTAAGTGAAGATCCTCTCGGCAACAGGGATATATTCCCGAAAGGTTTATCTTCCTCTGACACTGCTCTCTGCCTTCTATTGTTTGCGAGAATCCAAAGATGTTGCCTCTTATGGCAATAATTACCACCTCTGGATCTGAGAGATGATGTTACCCTCTGAAAATGCTGGCAGTTGCATTAGAGGGTCTGTGATAAGGAAATGTGTGGGTATCAGAGGGCACACTCTGATCAGCTGTAACAAGCAAGACCATGGGCCAGATCTGGGCCACTATTTCCTTAAATAAATCTGCACTGGACCATGCCCACTCCTATTAGTTATGTTTACATTAGGTTATGTTTACCACACAGTCAGAGTTGAGTAGTTGTTTCTGTTTTTTTTTATGAGTTGAGTTGCGTTCACTGTATAGTCTGCACAGCCTAAAATATTTGCCATCTGGCTCTTTATTGAGAACTTTGCTGACCTCTGAACTATAGTGACTTTGTGATCTTGCAGTGGTCCCCAACCTCTTTGGCACCAGGGACCAGTTTCATGGAAGACAGTCTTTCCACAGACTAGGGGTGGGAGGGGGGTGGGGGAAGTCTCAGGTGGTAATGTGAGTGATGGGGAGCTGCAGATGACACTTCCCCACTAGCTTTCTGCTCGCTCAGTGCTCGCCTCCTGCTGTGCAGCCCTGTTCCTAACAGGCCCTGGACTGGCACTGGCCCGGGCGTTGGGGACCCCCGGTCTATGGTATGGAGCTCTGGGAGACGGACTGCGACTTCTGTGGTCTCCTGTCCAGGCCTCCGTTTCTAGAGCTCTGTAATGGGGCTAAACCTTCCTACCTTTGTGTCTTAGAATGCTGTATGAGGTATAAGAGTTGAAACATTGCCCGATGAATTTTTTTTTTTTTTGCCCGATGAATTTTTAAAGAATATTTATTATTTATTTATTTAGGCTGCACTGGGTTTTAGTTGCAGCATGCGGGCTTTTTTGTTGCGGCATGTGAACTAAAATTGCGGCATATAGGATCTAATTCCCTGACCAGGACTTGAACCCGGGTCCCCTGCATTGGGAGCTTGGAGTCTTAGCCCCTGGACCACCAGGGAGATCCCTGTTGGAGGAATTTTTGTATTTTCTCACTAACAAGCACACACTCAGTAACTGAGAAAAATACAAGATTTGCTTTGTCTTTCCCTGATATCCTGCATCCTGTGAACCAAGAGGAGGACAGATGAGGCACTTGAAACCAAACCTTCCTTGGACAAGCCCCTCCGTTCTCCAGTGCTGCTCCTCCCCCACATCTTCTGCAGCACGAGTGGGACAAAGGTTCTTTTTGTTCTGGAGAGAAGGTGCACACGCCTGACTGAATGGCGGCTCACTGCCTCTCTCATGCACACATCTCCCATTCTCCCTCTAGGCCCTTGTTGTTTTATCCCGAGAATCACATGTGGAGGCAGCTGCATATTGTAAATCTTAATTTTTTAATGTTCAAAATGTCTCACAACATTGTCCTTCAGCTTTCTGGTCCAGGACTAAAAGTTTGAAGGCAGACTGATTTCAGCAAAGTCTCTTGTGAGCGTTTGGGCCCAGCTTGGTGAGCGGAAGTGCTGCCCCTCTTTGACTTAACTCCAGCCACATCATACAATTGAGCAGCCAAGATAAGAGAGGCTTGTAGAGGCTGCTATTAACTAGCTAGGTGACCTTCTACAACTCACCTGCCTTCTCTGGATTTCATCTGCCAAATGAAGGGTTTGGGAAAGATGGTCTCTAACATCGGTGTCTGTTTAAAAAACTACAGTGGCTAAAACTCTGAGCTCTCAAAACAGGGGGCCTGGGTTCAATTCCTGGTCAGGGAACCAGATCCCACGTGCTGCTGCTAAGAGTTTGTTTTGCTGCAGCTAAAGATTCCACGTGCTGCAACTAGGTCTTGGTAGAGCCAAATAAATAAATGCTTGCATGCATGCTCAGTCGCTACAGTTGCCTCCAACTCTTTGCAACCCAAAGGACCATAGCCTACCAGGCTCCTTTGTCCATGAGATTCTCCAGGCAAGAATACTGGAGTGGGTTGCCATGCCCTCCTCCAGAAATAAACATTAAAAAATTCAGTATATGGAATTCCTATTATCTGAGTAACAGAGTGATAATCCCATCCAATATGCTATTTCTCTTCTGATTTCACACACCTGATTAAGTCTGGCCTTTGCCAGGCACTTGTATGTGACAAAGCATGTTGGGATAAATTGGTAAGAAAGGGTGTGTGGTCAGGGTTTTGGTAGACTGACACCAGATGTGCAAACAGCAGAGACTGACTCCTACAACCTTAAGGAGAAAAATGAAACTCTTGGAAGGTAATGAGGAGCTCGGAGGATCCACAGGAAGACTGGAGACCAGAGACAGGGGAAGCTGGGTAACTCAGAACACAGCCAGAGTTATGCCCTGGAATAAACTGCTTATTCCTCTGGCTTCCCTCATAGCTCAGCTGGTAAAGAATCCACCTGCAATGCAGGAGATCCTGGTTCAAGTCCTGGGTCGGGAAGATCCACTGGAGAGGGGATAGGCTACCCATTCCAGTATTCTTAGGCTTCCCCTGTGGCTCAGCTGGTAAAGAATCCGCCTGCAATGAGGGAGACCCGGGTTCAATCCCTGGGTTGGGAAGATCCGCTGGAGAAGGGAACGGCTACCACTCCAGTGTTCTGGCCTGGAGAATTCCATGGACTGTATATGCATAGGCCATGGGGTCGCAAAGAGTCGGACATGACTGAGCGGCTTTCACTTGTTCACTGACCCTGTCAGGACGTCTGCACTTCGCCTGTGTGGGTCATAAAGGGGCCTGCTTTGTCACCGCCCTCTCGAGGACCAGCCTGGTGAGCAGAGCGTGGACCGGGATCAGCCCCTGTCGTTGTTATTGTTCAGTCCCTAAGTCTTGTCCAACTCTTTGTGACCCCATGAACTATAGCCTGCCAGAATCCTCTGTCCTTCACTATTTCCCAGAGTTTGCTCAAATTCATGTCCATTGAGCCTGTGATGCTACCTAACCATCTCATCCTCTGCCGCTGCTTTCTCCTGCCCTTACTCTTTTCCAGCATCAGTGTGTGCATGTGAAGCCGCTTCAGTAGCGTCCGACTCTGTGCGACCCTATGGACTATAGCCTGCCAGGCCCCTCTGTCCATGGGATTCTCCAGGCAAGAATACTGGAGTGGGTTGCCATGCCCTTTCTGCAGGGGATCTTCCTGATCCAGGGATCAAACTTGCGACTCTTATGTCTCCTGCATTGGCAGGCAGGTTCTTTACCATTAGCATCTTTTTCAATGAGTCGGCTATTCTCATCAGGTTGCCAAAGTATTAGAGCTTCAGTATCAGGCCTTCCAACGAGTATTCAGAGTTGATTTCCTTTAGGATTGACTGGTTTGATCTCCTTGCAGTCCAGGGGACTCTCAAGAATTTTCTCCAATATCGCTTCTTCAGCGCTCAGCCTTCTTTATGGACTAACCTCCACTTCCATATGTGACTACTGGAAAAACTCTAGCTTTGACTATACTAATCTTTGTTGACAAAGTGATGGCTGTCCAGGTTGGTCATAACTTTCCTTTTAAGGAGCGGTATCTTTCAGTTTTGTGGCTGCAGTCATTGTTCACAGTGATTTTGGAGCCCAAGAAAGTAAAATCTGTTATTGCTTCTACTTTTCCGCCTTCTATTAATATCTGCCATGGAAGTGATGGGACCGGATGTCATGATCCTGGTTTTTCAAATATTGAATTTCGAGCCAGCTTTTTCACTCTCCTCTTTTACTTTCATCAAAAGGCTCTTTAGTTCTTTGCTTTCTGCCACTAGACTGGTATCATCTGCATATCTAATGTTGATGTTTCTCCTGGGAATTCTGATTCCAGTTTGTGATTCATCCAGCCTGGCATTTTGCATGATGTGCTCTGCATATAAGTTAAATAAACAGGATGACAGTATACAGCTTTGTTGTACTCCTTTCCTAGTTTGGAACTTGTCAGTTGTTCCATGTCCAGTTCTAGCTCTTGTTTCTTGACTTGCATGCAGGTTTCTCAGGAGACAGGTAAGGTGGTCCGGTATTCCCAACTCTTTCAGAATTTTCCACAGTTTGTTGTGATCTACACAGCCAAAGGTCTTAGTATAGTCAATAAAGCAAAAGTAGGTGTTTTTCTGGGATTCCCTTGCTTCTTATGATCCAGTGAATGCTGGCAGTTTGATCTCTGGTTCCTTTGCCTTTTCTAAACCTAGCTTGTACATCTGGAAGATCTCAGTTCACATACCGCTGAAGCGTAACCTGAAGGATTTTGAGCATAAACTTATAAACATGTGAAATGAGTGCAATTGTACAGTGGTTTGAACATTTTTTGGCATTGCCCTTCACTGGGATTGGAATAAAATCTGACCTTTTCCAGTCTGGTGGCCACTGCTGAGTTTTCCAAATTTGCTGGCGTATTGAATGCAGCACTTAAAAGCATCATCTTTTAGGATTTTAAATAGCTCAGGTGGAATTCTGTCATCTCTGCTAGCTTTGTTTGTAGAATTGTTTCCTAAGGCCTATTTGACTTCACACTCCAGCATGTCTGGCTCTAGGTGAATGACCACACCGTCATGATTATCTAGGTCATTAAGACTTTTTTGTGTAGTTCTTCTGTGTATTCGTGCCACCTCTTTTTAATCTCTTCTGCTTCTGTTAGGTTCTTACCATTTCTGTCCTTTATCTTGCCAATCCTTACATGAAATGTTCCCTTGGTATCTCTAGTTTTCTTGAAGAGATACCTAGTCTTTCTCATTCTATTGCTTTCCTCTATTTCTTTGCTTTGGATTGGACTCAGCCCCACTGTGTGTCCTTATGCAGGCAGGGGCCACCCTAGAGCAGGGGGTCAGTGCCAACCCACCCAACCCATTAATACTGGCTTCTCAACTCCATTGCTAATGTCTTTGATGATTTCCACTTAGCCTGCATATTTTGTATGATCACTTTTATTTATTTAAATTGATAACTTTTAAAATAAATACTTAAAAGTAATGTATTGCTGATATATAATATTATAAGTTTCAGGTGTACAGCATGGTGATTCGTAATTTTAAAGGTTATATTCCATTTATTTGTTGTTGTTGTTTAGTTGTTAAGTCATGTCTGACTCTTTTGTGACCCCATGGACTATTGCACACAAGGCTGCTCTGTCCATGGGATTTCCCAGGCAAGAACACTAGCGTGGGTAGCCATTTCCTTCTCCAGGGGATCTTCCTGACCTGGGGATCGAACCTGCATCTCCTGCTTTGGCAAGTGGATTCTTTACCCCTGAGGCAGCAGGGAAGTCCATTCCATTTATAATTATTGTAAAATATTGGATGTATTCCCTGTACTGTACAATATATCCTATAGCTTACTTATTTTATACATAGTAGTTCACACCTCTTAATCTCCTACCCCTATTTGCTTCTCCACTCTTCCCTCTTGCCACTGGTAGCTGCCAATTTGTTCGCTATATCAGTGAGTCTCTTTTCTGTTATATTCATTAGCTTGTTTTCTATATTAGATTCCACATGTAAGTGATGCCATACAGTATTTGTCTTTCTCTGTCTGCTGT
This sequence comes from Cephalophus harveyi, assembly GCA_006410635.1. NCBI lineage: Eukaryota > Metazoa > Chordata > Mammalia > Artiodactyla > Bovidae > Cephalophus > Cephalophus harveyi. The sequence goes on from SJYT01024227.1 coordinate 1,084,797, forward strand.
TTCACTATGCATAATGCCCTCTGAGTCCATCCATGTTGTTGCAAATGGAAACATTTTCATTCTTTTTTATGGCTGAGTAGTATTCCATTGTATATGTATACCACATCTTCTTTATCCGTTCGTCTGTTGACAGACACTTAGGGTGCTTCCATAACTTGGCTATTGTAAATAGTGCTACTATAAACACTGGGGTGCATATTTATTTCCAAATTAATGTTTTTGCTTTCTTCTCATATTACTGCTTTTAGATTTAGAGTTCTGGGCAAGAGCTCTGGTTTATTTTGGCTTACTTTGACTAAGCCTGGTCCAGAGCCAAGCTGTGGGGAAGGGGAACTATGGTTACCCTCTGGCTCCCATAATGGGATTTGAGGTCCTGTGGTTTGGGTGCCTCTCAATTTGAGGGGGTCATTTTCATGCCAGGTAGCCTAACAAACGGAGAAGGCAATGGCACCCCACTGCAGTACTCTTGCCTGGAAAATCCCATGGACAGAGGAGCCTGGTGGGCTGCTGTCTATGGGGTTGCACAGAGTTGGACACAACTGAGCAACTTCACTTTCTCTTTTCACTTTCATGCATTGGAGAAGGAAATGGCAACCCACTCCAGTGTTCTTGCCTGGAGAATCCCAGGGACGGAGGAGCCTGGTGGGCTGCCGTCTATGTGGTCACACAGAGTCGGACACGACTGAAGCGACTTAGCAGCAGCAACAGCAGCCTAAAAAATAAATAAATAAATAAGTAAATAAAAGCAAAACAAAACGAAACAGACAACTGTCTAACTACAACCTGTGCCAAGTACAGAATATGAGTTGTTCTCTGAAGAAGCTAGGGGGCGCCATCTGCATAAATGGTGCATCAACAGGCACTGCATCAATGGTGTCTGAATGAACGGTGTCTCCAGGTTCTGTGTGCACAGCCAATTCCACTCTGCAGTAAGCAAAACCAGTGCACACACTCCCCTTCTCTTCTCAGCATTCTGTGAAGACTGATCCAGCAGCCCCCAGTTCTCTTTGTCTTCAAAGAACATCATGTCAAATTCAGAATTACATGAACGTTCTGAATACATCGAACAGGAGCAAAGATTTAATTCCTGCCTGCTTGATGTGATGTGACTTGGTTTGAAAGTATGCAAATTGCCATTCAAATATTTTCACAAATACGAAATGACAAACGGATCATTTGCCCGTTTCCAGAGTTTGCTTCACTTAGGTGATCTCTTAACTCCAGTACTCTTGCCTAGAAAATCCCATGGATGGAGGAGCCTGGTAGGCTGCAGTCCATGGGGTCGCTAGAAGTCGGATGCGACTGAGCGACTTCACTTTCACTTTTCGCTTTCACACAATGGAGAAGGAAATGGCAACCCACTCCAGTGTTCTTGCCTGGAGAATCCCAGGGACAGGGGAGCCTGTTGGGCTCCTGTCTATGGGGTCGCACAGAGTCGGACACGACTGAAGCGACTTAGCAGCAGCAGCAGCTGTTCAAAGGAATTTACTCTGGAAACACCACAGGGATATTATGAAAGAAGTTAATATTTAAACTTGCTGTAGACATGTTTATATTTAATGTTCACTTTTGAATGCCAAAAGAGGGAGAGAGATTTCTAGTGATTTTGCTCAGCAAATGTGCCTTCAGTAGTTGTTAAGGATTTGAAAACAGAATTTAAAGGAGGCTGTTTTCTAAATTCCACATCATGTATAAAATATATAACTAATGAGAACCCTGTAGCATAGAGAACTCTACTCAATGCTCTGTGGCGACCTAGGTAGGAGGGAAATCCACAACAGATGGGACATACGTATACATGTAGCTGATTCGCTTTCTGCAGAGCAGAAACTAACACAACATTGTAAAGCAACTATACTCCAATAAAAATTAAAAAAAGGAGAGATTGTTTTCCTCTAACCATCCTACAGAAACCCCATACATGCTTTGCTCTCCTTGGGTGATCTGTTTATCTTCATTTTCCTGATTTTAATAACAGAGAATTCTCTTTCCATTATTTTATCTATAAACCTGTATTTTGACATGAAACCAAGAAATATTTCCAATCCTTACATTTTAGTTTCTTCACTTTTCAAAGCAAAAAGTAGTTCAATTAAATATCATCAAAGGGCTCCTTTGCGGCAGAGACCTTTGGAAATTGCTCTAACCCTTTAACATTTAGAAAAGCATATTTATAGAAGCAGAATGTCTTTGCAGTATGTGCTTGCTGTTCGGAGAGCGAGAAACTCCCCACATGCTCCTCTGAGGAATGAAGTAATTCTGTTTCAAGTTTGGTCATTAGGAGTAATGGAGGGGCTGCCCAGATGGAGACTGGAGTGTCATGGGCCCATCAGATCAGATTTATATTAGGTTTTAAATGAGCTACAAGGAGAGTGTCCTCTTCCACTGGAACATCAGGGTGGAGATTTGGGGAGGAATTTTTGAAATCACAAGAAGAAATTTCCTCTAAGCTAAGGGGTGGAGCATAGTATGCTCCATCCTCTCATTTATCTATTGAATGATCCATCCATCCAATGATCCTAGTATGTATTCAGTATATATTTAATGAGCACTTACTGTGTACCAGATGACAGATGTGAATGGTACAGGGAATGGAGAAACATAGAATGCCAGAGAAACAGATTCAGGAACAGAAAGGGATATGGTGGACAAGGGAAGGCGGGAGGGCAGAGTGCTGCTAGGGAGGTAGGTCACTAACAAGAGGAAGTAGGTCAATGCTCTCTAAAATGTGATCTCATTCAGCTCACTCTCTAATTATTATTTGTAAAATATTTATTTATTTATTTGGCTGCTTTGGGTCTTAGTTGCATCATGAGGGATCTTTGTTGTGGCATGCAGACTCCAGAGTACATGGGCTCAGTAGCTACCCCGTGGCACGCGGGATCTTAGTTCCCTGACCAGGGATCGATCTAGCGTCCCCTGCCCTGGAAGGCGAATTCTTAACCCCTGAACCACCAGGGAAGTCCCTCTAATTATTTTATGTGGATTTGCTGCTATATAGAATTTCCATGGCCAAATGCATTCTTGGATGAATTCATTTATTCATTTAACAAATATATATTGATACAGGGACTGTGTCAGGCTTCGGTATACAGTAGTAGATAAAGAAAAGACACACTCTCTGGCCTTATGGAATTTACAGTCTAGTGGGAAACAAATATGCCTAAATAAATATCTATTTATAATTGTAATATGGATCATAAAGGAAAAGTAAAATGTACTGAAATAGAAAGTAGTAAGTCAATTATATGGCATCAGGTATGCATGAAAGTGAAGTGAAGTGAAGTTGCTCAGTCGTGTCTGACTCTTTGCAACCCCATGGACTGTAGCCTACCAGGCTCCTCTGTCCATGGGATTTTCCAGGCAATAGTACTGGAGTGAATTGCCATTTCCTTCTCCAGTGGATCTTCCCGACCCGGGGATTGAACCTGGGTCTCCTGCATTGTAGACAGACGCTTTACCATCTGAGCCACTAGGGAAGTCCTGGTATGCAGGAAGTGCACATTAAATATATACTGAAAAAATGCTAGAATCATTGGATGGATGGACCAATGGATGGATCATTCAATTAGATAAATGAGAGGATGGACATGGAACTCCCCCACCCCCACCCCTTAGCTTGGAGGAAATTTCTTCTTATAATTTCAAAGATCCCCCCAAATCTCCACCCTGATGCTTCCCTAATCCAGTGGGAGTGGACAATTTACTTGTAGTTCATTTAAAGTGAAAGTGAAGTCGCTCAGTCGTGTCCGACTCTTTGCGACCCCATGGACTGTAGTCTATCAGGCTCCTCCGTCCATGGGATTTTCCAGGCAAGAGTGCTGGAGTGGATTGCCATTTCCTTCTCCAGGGGACCTTCCCGACCCAGGAATCGAACCTGGGTCTCCCGTATTGCAGCCAGATGCTTTACCATCTAGTCTAATGGACCACTGAGATTCCAGGCTCCACCTGGGACACTTTATTGTGATTGGGGGTGAGAGAAGGGATTCCGAACAATTAGATGTACCAACAGGGGCTATCTGGAGAAAATAGGGCAAGTGTGTTCCAGGCAGAGGTAACAGATAGCTTGTGTGGAGGTCCTGGGGCCAGAATGGAGGGCCTTGTCAGCTGGGCAGGGAGGAGATTGACTTTTGTTATAAGAAGAATGAAGTGATGATGAGGAGTTTAAGATGGGGCTGCCCTGAGGGCTCAGCTCCCAGTGGGAACCCTGACATGGAAACATCAAGGATCTTGAATATTTGTCCATAAATGGACAGAACTCTGATGCACTCTGTGGTATCCATGCTAGATACAGGGTGACAACTTCAACATTCATGTGTTTTGTGTTCTGCAAATGAAAGTTTTATCACTTCTGAAATAAAAAGATGTTGAAAAAGCTGCATTGGATGGAAAAAAAACCCATTTGTATTATTACAAGAAATTTCAACATTCAAAAGTCATTTGGTTCGAGAAGTATAATTTCAACTATTAGGAATTGTTGTAAAGATAATTTAAAATTTTCATTGTTACCTGGTTTTTTGTTACCTGTTTACTTGTTACACAAGTTTTCTCATGGTGAATAACAAGACTTTGAAGAGATGATCATCAGCTAGTCTTTATCAGGAATTGTGTGTGGCCGTTTCAAGCATAAAATATAATGCAGAAAAGTTTTATTCACCAAATCAAGCCCAAGTTTCTTTATTAAAATAGTTAAAAAGATTTTAAAGGGAAGATTTGTCAAATTTAATAATAAACTTGTTCCCTAAATCTTCTCATATTATAATTATATAACATTATGAAAATAAAATGGCCCATTATACAGTGAGGTAAATCAGAAAGAGAAAAACAAATACCACATATTAGTGCATGTATATAGAACCTAGAAAACCAGTGCAGATGAACCTATTTGCAGGGCAGCAATAGAGACACAGCCATAGAGAATGCACTTGTGGACACATTGGGGGAAGGAGAAATTGGGACAGATGGAGAGAGTCGCATTGAAACATATACGACTACCATGAATAAAATAATAGCTATTCCTGGGTTGGGAAGTTACCCTGGAGAAGGGATAGGCTACCCACTCTAGTGTTCTTGGGCTTCCCTGGTGGCTTAGAGTGTAAAGAATCTGCCTGCAATGCAGGAGACCTGAGTTCAATCCCTGGGTCGGGAAGATCCCCTGGAGGAGGGCATGGTAACCCATTCCAGTATTCTTGCCTGGAGAATTCCCATGGACAGAGGAGCCTGGCGGGCTGCAATCCGTAGGGTCACAAAGAGTCGGACACGACTGGGCTGCTAAGCACAGCACAGCATGGTAGGAAGCTGCTACGTAGCACGGGGAGCTCAGCTCGGTGCTCTGGGATGACCCAGAGGGTGGGATTGGGGGAAGCGAGGCTCAAGGGGAAGGGGCATGTTCATACTTATAGCTAATTCATGTTGTCCAGCAGAAACCAACATTATAAAGCAATTATCCTTCGATTAAATAATAAATTAAAATATAGATTTGCAGATTAAAAAAAAAGAAGAAAAACAAAATGAAGTTTTTACCAAATTTATATAGATATTCCCAGTTTTCCTTTGGTTTACCTTCAGGTGCCATATGTATATTAACATTTTCCACATGTGACAAGATGTGCAAAAGGCAGGGACATCTCCCACTAAACCAACAGCAGCATCCGTCTAACTTTTGTTCTAAACAATTTAAGAAGCAGCTAAACCATGGCTTGCCAGATATGACCTCACGAATCCTCTTTGAATGTCAGCATTCTACTAAGAAGAAAGTTCTCAACCTGTGAGCTTAGATGATGAGTCAGTCATAATGGACTAGGTTATTCTGCAAAACCAACAACTGCCAAATCTCGAGTTTTATTTTTCTACTATGGCACATGGCACTTGCAGGTTGAGGGCTGGGGGAACTCCACTCATTGCGGACGGAAGATCTCTGGTCACAAGGAGGCCAGAAAGCACGCTGTTAGTGTGTGCCGGGACAGAGGAGAGCCAGGACCCCGTGTGTGCGCAGCCGTGTGGATTCCTATGGGGGGTTTCTCTGAGCGGGGCTGGTGGTGGCTACTGTCAGCTTTGCCTACTCTGCCTGTTCTGTCTGCTCACCACAGTTGATCAGAGTCTGGTGCAGCAGACCACGGATTTTACTGTCTCTTGTTCGTTGTTCAGTTGCTAAGGTGTGTCCAACTCTTCGTGACTTCCTGGACTGCAGCACATCAGGATTCCTTTTCTTTCACTATCTCCTGGGGTTTGCTCAAACTCATGTGCATTGAGTCGGTGATGCCATTCAACCATCTCATCCTCTGTCGTCCCTTTCTCCTCCTGCCCCCCGTCTTTCCCAGCATCAGGGTCTTTTGCAATGAGTCAACTCTTCGCATTGGGTGGCCAAAGTATTGGAACTTCAGCTTCAGCAACAGTCCTTCCAATTCAGGATTGATTTCCTTTAAGATTAACTGGTTTGATCTCCTTGCTGTCCAAGGGACTCTCAAGAGTCTTCTCCAGCACCACAGTTCAAAAGCATCAATTCTTCAGCACTCAACCTTCTTTACGGTCCAACTCTCACATCCAAACATGACTACTAGAAAAACCATAGCTTTGACTAAGTGGATCTTTGTTAGCAAAGTGATATCTCTGCTTTTTAATATGTTGCCTAGGTTTGTCATAGCCTTTCTTCCAAGGAGCAAGCATCTTTTAATTTCATGGCTGCAATGACCATCTGCAGTGATTTTGGAGCCCGAATAAAATCTGCCACTATTTCCATTTTTCCCCATCTGTTTTCCATGAAGTGATGGGACCGAATGCCTTGATCTTAGTGTTTTGAAAGTTTACTTTTAAGTCAGCTTTTCCACTCTCCTCTTTCACTTTCATCAAGAGGCTCTTTAGTTCCTCTTTGCTTTCTGCCATAAGGGTGGTGTTTTCTGCATATATGAGGTTGTTGATATTTCTCCTGGAAATCTTAATTCCAGCTTGTGATTCATCCAGACTGGGATTTCACATGATGTACTCTGTATATAAGTTAAATAAACAGGGTAACAATATACAGCCTTAATGTGCTCCTTTCCCAGTCTGGAACCAGTTTGTTGTTCCATGTCCGGTTCTAACTGTTGCTTCTTGACTTGCATACAGGTTTCTTAGGAGGCAGATAAGGTGGTCTGATATTTCCATCTTTTTAAGAATTTCCCATAGTTTGTTGTGATCCACACAGTCAAAGGCTTTAACATAGTCAGTGAGGCAGATGTTTTTCTGGAATAACTTTGCTTTTCCTATGATCCAACAGATGTTAGCAGTTTGATATCTGGTTCCTTGCCTTTTCTAAACCCAGCTTGTACATCTTGAAGTTCTTGATTCATGTACTGTTGAAGCCTACCTTGAAGGATTTTGAGCATTACCTTGCTAGCATGTGAAATCAGCTCAATTGTACAGTAGTTTTGAACTTTCTTTGGGATTGTCCTTTCTTATCAAACAAAGATCAGATTCCACATATTGAAATGAAAACTGACCTTTTCCAGTCCTGTGGCCACTGTTTAGTTTTCCAAATTTGCTGGTGTATTGAGTGCAGCACTTCAATAGCATCATCTTTTAGGATTTGAAATAGTTCAGCTGGAATTCCATCACCTCCACTAGTTTAGTTCATAGTAATGCTTCCAAAGGCCCACTTGACTTCATACTCCAGGATGTCTGGCTCTAAGTGAATGACCACAGCATTGTGGTTATCTGGGTCATTAAGACTTTTTTGTATAGTTTTTCTGTGTATCTTGCCACCTCTTTTTAATCTCTTCTGCTTCTGTTAGGTCCTTGCTGTTTCTGTCCTTTATTGTGCCCATCTTTACATGAAATGTTCTCTTGATATCTCCAGTTTTCTTGAAGATATCTCTAGTCCTTTCTCTAGGGTACTTTAAGGGATGATGTGTCCCTCTCAATTGCCCATGAAAGACTCCTTACAGTGGGGTCTGTAACTTGGGCCTTGAGTCTTTAAGCTGGAAAGTGAGCTCTAGGCTTTGAGATCAGGGAAGGGGCTGGTGAGTGGCGGCACTGTCGTCTTCTCAGCCTTGGCAGACAGGGTGGAATTGGAGGCGGGAGTGTCCCTCTTTGTCCATCGGAACCTGCCTTGGGGCTTCACACCCTGGGTCGAAACACTCCATCTCATTCAATCTCCCTTTTGCACATACAAAAGCAGCTCCAACCTACAGGAGATCTTAATCCTTTGCTTCTCACAGAGATTCTCCTGCTCAGCTTGGGCCTCGGTCTGAAATGTGCTTTCAGCTCTCCGCCTGCTCCAGGCAGGCTGGCTGTTCTAGTTCCTACCAGTAGGGGCCACCATTTCCCTTTTGTATTTCTTTGGAGACTAAAGCTGGTACCTTCACAGACCTAACTATATTTTTTCTTTTTTATTTATGGCATTAATCCTGAGGTTAGGGTCGACCTGTGGTGAGCAATAATATGTTTAACCTTTGCCTTCGTGCCCTAAGATGTAATTGATCATTTATGGTCTCACTTCCAGGAACTGGGAGTCTCGGTTCAGTTTAAGATGAATGAAGATGGGGGGCCCTCGTTTTTAGTGACGTGTTGAAGAGAGCAAAGCATAGATATGGCTTATTTTATGAACTACACTATCTCTTTCATCTTTTATTTAAAAGAAAAAAAAAGTATTTTTCACTAAGTGATTTGTTGCTTATCATTTTACAACCATAGTTGGATCCTGGTAAGAATAATTTCGCTAGAATGCATATTAGCTTTGGTAAATAACTGGTAATTAAATTGGTAAATAAACTTGAAGCAAGTTTACATTGGACATAAAATAAGTATGAAAGCGTTGAATTCTAAACCAAATGGTAGCACAGAATTACAGGTTCTGCACAGCGCAGACTGTGTTGTTTCTCTGATTATAATCTTTTTGCTGTATGTCTAGGTTGTAAAACAATATCTAATGTGTTTTAAGGCAAGTCTGTAGAACCATTTCTGGTGAATTTACAATAACTGTGACTGTTTATTGAAGGCCCACTGTGTGTCAGGCACACTAGTTAGGTATCACGAGAGGAGTAGGTATCACGAGATTTGATTCAGCTGCCTGAAGAGTAGGTATTCCTAGACTTGATAGACAAAGAAAGTGAGACAAGGAGATAGTAAGCAGGAAATGAGAAGATGACAAAACTAATAAGGGGGTAGAATCAGGATTAAAACCCAGATCTCGGGCTCACAAGGCCCCTGATCTTACCATGATACCACTTTGGGCTCTGAATACTTGCATGAATGTCTTGCCTTTCTGTCCTTTTAAAATTTTGGTTTGTTTTTTCTTCTTTTCCAGTTTGAGGCTCTAGACATATGAACTTTTCAATTCCCTGATGTGTGTCTGGACTTTAATTTGGCCTGAGACTTAAGGAACATCCCTGGAGTAGTCCAGTTAGTAGCTTTTTCCTCATAAGAAGGAAACAATATGTGCTGGCATATTTTTAATCTTCTAAGTGGATGCAGCAGCCAGATGAATTCTGTAGGGGTTTGATTTCTTCTGTCCATGGGGCATTCTCCCTCATCTTTGAACAATAAAACTGCTTGTTGAAAAACAACCTGAGTCTAGCAGATAAATAGAGATCCCCAAGTAAGGACGTTTATCCCCTGGATGGCCAGCCTGCATAGGCTAGTGATGGGTCCTCTGTTAGTGTCCTTGATTGGACTGACCACCCAGATTCTGAAGCCTCTGTGGGCAGGTTCTATAGACTTAATGACTGCATGGGGCTCCCCTGGTGACTCAGACGGTAAAGACTCTGCCTGCAAGCACTGTTTACAAGAGCTAGGACATGGAATCAACCTAGATGTCCATCAGCAAATGAATGGATAAGAAAGCTGTGGTACATATACACAATGGAATATTACTCATCTATTAAAAAGAATGCATTTGAATCAGTTCTAATGAGGTGGGTGAAACTGGAGCCTATTCTACAGAGTGAAGTAAGCCAGAAAGAAAAACACCAATACAGTATATTAACGCTTATATATGGAATTTAGAAAGATGGTAACAATGACTCTATATGTGAGATAGCAAAAGAGACTCATATAAAGAATAGACTTTTGGACTCTGTGGGAGAAGGCGAGGGTGGGATGATTTGAGAGAATAGCACTGAAACATGTATATTACCATATGTGAAATAGATGACCAGTCCAAGTTCAATGCATGGAACAGGGCACTCAAAGCCAGTCCACTGGGACAAACCCAGAGGGATGGGATGGGATGGGGAGGGAGGAGAGTGGGGGGTTCGGGATGAGGGACACATGTACACCCGTGGCTGATTCATGTCAATGTATGGCAAAACCCACCACAATATTGTAAAATAATTAGCCTCCAACTAAAATAAATAAATAAATTAAAAAGGAAAAAAAGAATTTGCCTATGATGTGAGAGACCCAGGTTCAATCCCTGGGTCGGGAAGATCCCCTGGAGAAGGGAATGGCTAGCTACTCCAGTATTCTTGCTGGGAGAATTCCATGGACAGAGGAGCCTGGCGGGCTACAGTCCATAGGACTGCAATGAGTTGGACATGACTGAACAACTAATACTCTCACTGGGGCTTTCTGCAAGGTCATCCCTGGTGTCTGAGGATGACCCTGGCCTCTGGGCAGGTAGATGCTTTGCCATTAAATCCTGCTTTTCTGTCTAGTGGGGAGAATGGTCAAAGGACTCCATCCTTCTATGGTCCATGCTTTCCTATCTCAGAGAATAGCTCTCCCACCTCTCTGTCCTCTGAGGCCAAGTTCAAGTCCAGACATCTAGGTTTTGTATCCAAGTATGCCCTCAGAGGGACACAGATGCCATTTTCTACCTTTCTGCCCCTTGCACACTGACATCCCAGGAGCTTCTCTGTTTTTAATGAAACTCCAGAGTATAAGATTCCAGTCTTTTATAACATCATCTGATAGTTCAAATTTATTAAATATTTATCTTTTCTTACAATTAACTTAAATAGTACATGCTGTACTGTCAACCCACTTCCCATGGCTTCCTTAGGCAGAAATCTGAAGAAACTCACTGATACTCCTTAAAGCATGGATCGACCTGATACTTTAAGGCGTGAATACTCAAGGCATGAATCTACCTGATACTTTAATTACAATCAAGAAATCTGAAGTCCTTAAGTATACAAGGTGCCTTCTGGACCCCATGAAATAGACTTTTATTTTTTTAAGACTTTTTTGGATGTAGATTATTTTTAAAGTTTTTATTGGATTTGTTACAATATTGCTTCTGTTTTATGTTTTGGTGTTTTCAGCCAGGAGGCATGTGGGATCCCAGTTCCCCAACCAGGGATTGAACTCACACCCCCTACATTGGAAGGTGAAGTTTTAACCATGGGACCATCAAGGAAGCCACTGAAATAGGCTTTTAGCTAGAAGTAAACTGAGGCTTAGAGAAGTTAGAGGATTTGCCTAGATCGCACAGCTGGGCACTCAAAGTAAACAATAGGTTGGAAAGGCCTGGGAAAGAGGATAGAGAGAGGATCAGATAAAAATCCATACAACTACTGAGGTAATGGAGGGAGTGAGCAGGAGCCTGTGGAGTGAAGATTAGGAGAGCTTTTCTTGTCTCTTAAAAGAAAATTAGTCTCTAGGGTCCTATTCCAATATTCAAGGCCTTTATTCACATCCCTCCAGATAGAGCAATTGCTGCTGTACGCACTGGTTCATGAGGACGATTCTAAGGGTGTCTGACTCATTACTGTGCTGTTGTCGCTTGTATTAATCAAAGTTATCCAGATTTATATATATTTTGGGGTGGGGTGGGTGGGGTGGGGCTTCCCTGGTGGCCCAGCGGTAAAGAATCTGCCTGCCAAGCAGAAGACGCAGGTTTGATCCCTGGTTTGAGAAGATCCCCTGGAGAAGGGAATGGCAACCCAACTCCGGGATTCTTGCCTGGGAAATCCCATGGACAGAGGAGCCTGGGGGCTACAGTCCATGGGGTCACAAAGGAGTCAGTGACTGAACAGCAACATATTTATTTATTTATTTTAAGGAATTGGTTCACACGATCATGGAGGCTTGTCAAGTCCAAAATCTGACCAGGTATGTGGAACGCTGGAGACTTAGGGAGGAGTTGCAGTTCAAGTTCAAAGGCCTCTGCTGGCAGAATTCCTCTTTCCTTGGGGGAGGTCAGTCATTGTTCTGTTCAAGCCTTTAACTGATTGGATGAGGCCCACTCACATTATGGAAGGCAATCTACTTTACTCAAAGTTCATCAATTTAAATGTTAATCTCACCCCAAAAGCACCATTATAGAAACACCTGGAATAATGTTTGACCAGCTACCTGGGCACCATGACCCTACAAAGCTGACACATAAAATTAGCAATCGCATCCCCTTTCCAGGGCCTGTCTTAACTGCTGAGCTTTGTGCGGGTCCTCCCGGGCAGGCACTGTCTTTTATCTTTCTCTCGGGTACTCGCTCAGTGATGAATATGCAGCAGGCACTCAATAAATGCATATTTTATTTGATAAGACAAAAAAATGAACAAAAATCCAAAAGTGCTTTCAAAAATGGTATTCAATTTTATTCCTACCGCACTTCTCTAGGGTGGGCACACTTGTCCCTACTTTCCGTAGTGAGAAACAGAAACTTATGAGAACATGCCCAGAATCACAAACACAGTAAGTGGCAGAATCTGGTCCCCAGTTGTGTTCCTTATGCTTTTTGCTTTTGCACTATACTGCAACGTGCTCTTACGTGATCTGAATGTCAGAGGAGGTGTGCTGGGGTATAAGAACCAGTATCTCACAGAAACAGTTATTCAAAGTCTAGTCCAGCTGCCACCAGCAACAGTATTTTATTGAGATCTACTGTGTTCTTCCCGGGTGGTGCTAATGGTAAAGAACCCGCCTGCCAATGCAGGAGACATAAGAGACACAGGTTCAATCCTCGCGTTGGAAAGATCCCCGGGGAGAGAGCGTGGCAAACCACTCCAGTATTCTTGCTTGGAGAATCCCATGGAAAGAGGAGCCTGGCAGGCTACAGTCCATGGGGTTGCAAAAGAGTCAGACATGACTGAAGTGACTTAGCACCACAATGATCATTTTGTGTGCACATCAATCAGCTATTTACTGAATAGCTATGAAGTGCCTAGTGCTGACTGAAGGTGGGCAGTTGATTTATTCGCTACTCATCTATTCCTTCTTCTTTCCCTCTCTCCCTTCAGCTGATACTTACTGAGCATGTACTATGCACAGATGCCAGGAGAGGTGCTGGGAACATAACGATAGTTAGGATCTGGTTCTGCCTGCAAGATGCTCACAGTTGAGGGGGATCCAGACAGGGGGCCCACCAGCCACAAGGGCTCAACCGCAGTGTGCCTCTCTAGCCAGGGGAAGCCTGTGAGCATCATGGCGCCTAATGCCAGTGGGACTTGGTACCAGCAAGAATGCCTTCACACGTGAGGGATCGGCCAGCTGTGGCAGTGAGACTGGTCCCTGGGCTTCTCGGGTGTGACACGGGCAGGAGGTAGAATGAAGAACACTACTGTCTCTTTTGTCCTTTATTTGAGGCTGAAAAAGGCCACATGCCCAGTGCTGGGGGCAGCATTGCCCCCTGACCACCTGATATCGTGGTCACCTTAATCATCATGATCAATAATTGCATCAACATTTATCACCAAATATTCAGAGTCATCAGGTCATCTGGAGCTTTTGTTTCCTTCCATCTTCCCTTCTCAGGTCTTATCACTGAAGCCACACAAGAGACTGCTGGCTGATTGCTCCCCGTCAGCCCTCTTGTCAGTGTTGCTTGTGGGCAGCCCCACCTGCAAAGCCTGCTGGGGGAGGATGTTTTCCATCATCCACATGGGCCTTGGGGAACCTCAGAGCCTTCTCACACACTCTTCCAAATGCTCAGGCATTCTTTACATGGTTGCTCCTCATCCTTTTACATCCTAACTCACATGCTGCATCTTTTTTTGGCTCTGTCGGGCCTTTGTTGCTGTCTGTGGGCTTTCTCTAGTTGCAGCCAGCCAGGGCTACTTTCTCTTGAGGTGCGTGGACTTTTCACTGGGGTGGCTTCTCTTGTCTTTCCTTCTCTTTCCATCTTCCTAGAGCATGGGCTCTAGGAGGCGCAGGCTCAGTGCTTGTGGTACTTGGCCTTAGTTGCCCCACAGCATGTGGAATCTTCCCAGACCAGGGATCAAACCCATGTCCCCTACATTGGCAGGCAGACTCTGAACAACTGGAACACCAGGGAAGCCCCACATGCTACATCTTTGGAAAGACTGTCCCTTACCTCTTCCTCCCATGTGAAGTAGTTCCTTTCCCATTGTTTCTCACTGTCTCCAATTCTCTGGCTTATTAAATTGTTGACTGTCTCCCCCTCTAGAAGGCCAACTCCCTAAAGGTTTACCTGCTTTGTTCAGCCTAGCATAGTATCTTTCAGGTTGTAAATGTTCAACCAAGATTTAGTGAATGGATGCAAGAGTCTTTGGAGCCATATAGCCCGTGTCTGAGCAGCATAGCACCTCTGACGCCTGTCCCTGCTGGAACAGTTCCAGTGACAGGGAGCACACACCTCCCACTCCTCTCATAGGTGTTCTGATCCAGGGCTGACAGCACACCCCTGGTGGAAAACAGAACATTTATTTGAGGTTGCTCTGCTGAACCATTTATTCTGAACCCTTTCAGCACTTTCCTTACGGGCTGTCTGCTGATATCTTCTTGCTGCTTCCTGCCTATGGTCCCAAGTGGACTGTGAGCTTCCCAAGGACTTTATATGCTCTTTCCTATCCCTGACAGCACTATGTCCTCAGGAAATACCTATGGGGTGTCTAGTCATGATTGTTTTAAAGCTCAGAACCTTCTAGATTCGGATAGAGCTCTGCAACTCTCTGGCCATCCCAGCTAAGGTGCCAAGCTCCCAGTAGTGCAGTACAGTGGATAGGGATTCGGTCTTGGGAGTCAGCCAGTCTGATGCTAAAGCTGAAACTCCAGTACTTTGGCCACCTCATGCGAAGAGTTGACACATTGGAAAAGAGTCTGATGCTGGGAGGGATTGGGGGCAGGAGGAGAAGGGGACGACAGAGGATGAGATAGCTGGATGGCATCACTGACTCGATGGACGTGAGTCTGAGTAAACTCCGGGAGATGGTGATGGACAGGGAGGCCTGGCGTGCTGCGATTCATGGGGTCGCAGAGTCAGACACGACTGAGTGACTGAACTGAACTGATCTGAGCCACAGTCAGCTCCTGGTCATTTTTTTGTTGACTGTATAGAGCTTCTCCATCTTTGGCTGCAAAGAATATAATCAATCTGATTTTGGTGTTGACCATCTGGTGATGTCCATGTGTAGAGTCTTCTCTTGTGTTGTTGGAAGAGGGTGTTTGCTATGACCAGTGCATTTTCTTGGCAAAACTCTATTAGTCTTTGCCCTGCTTCATTCCGCATTCCAAGGCCAAATTTGCCTGTTACTCCAGGTGTTTCTTGACTTCCTACTTTAGCATTCCAGTCCCCTATAATGAAAAGGACATCTTTTTTGGGTGTTAGTTCTAACAGATCGTGTAGGTCTTCATAAAACCGTTCCACTTCAGCTTCTTCAGCATTACTGGTTGGGGCATAGACTTGGATAACTGTGATATTGAATGGTTTGCCTTGGAGACGAACAGAGATCATTCTGTCATTTTTGAGATTGCATCCAAGTACTGCATTTCGGACTCTTTTGTTGACCATGATGGCTACTCCATTTCTTCTGAGGGATTCCTGCCCGCAGTAGTAGATATAATGGTCATCTGAGTTAAATTCACCCATTCCAGTCCATTTTAGTTCGCTGATTCCTAGAATGTCGACGTTCACCCTTGTCATCTCTTGTTTGACCACTTCCAATTTGCCTTGATTCATGGACCTGACATTCCAGGTTCCTATGCAGTATTGCTCTTTACAGCATCGGATCTTGCTTCTATCACCAGTCACATGCACAACTGGGTATTGTTTTCGCTTTGGCTCCATCCCTTCATTCTTTCTGGACTTATTGCTCCACTGATCTCCAGTAGCATATTGGGCACCTAATGACCTGGGGAGTTCCTCTTTTGATATCCTATCATTTTGCCTGTTCATACTGTTCATGGGGTTCTCAAGGCAAGAATACTGAAGTGGCTTGCCATTCCCTTCTCCAGTGGACCACGTTCTGTCAGCCCTCTCCACCATGACCCGCCCGCCTTGGGTTGCCCTGCAGGCATGGCTTGGTTTCATTGAGTTAGACAAGGCTGTGGTCCTAGTGTGATTAGATTGACTAGTTTTCTGTGAGTATGGTTTCAGTGTGTCTGCCCTCTGATGCCCTCTTGCAACACCTACTGTCTTACTTGGGTTTCTCTTACCTTGGATGTGGGGTATCTCTTCATGACTGCTCCAGCAAAGCTCAGCCTCTGCTCCTTACCTTGGACATGGGGTATCTCCTCACCATTGCCCCTCCTGACCTTGAATGTGGAATAGCTCCTCTAGGCCCTCCTGTACCTGCAGACCCACTCCCACAACATACATCTTAAATTAACTAACAAGATTAGAACTAACAAGGGAAAAATCTTATCAGATCCACTCAGGCAACAAATGTCTTAAGATTACAAGATTAGCCAGAAAACCTTCTTGTTAAGGAGAAACACATCCTTGAGCAAGATACATTGTTATATTGACCAAGACAAAGCAATGTAGAAAAAAACTTTGTCCTTTTCTCCTCCATGAGAACTCCAGATCCCTATCTCCTCTGCCAGAGCCCCAGACCCCTCTCTCCTCCTTGGGGACCCTGGACTTCTTATCAGTCTACCTAGGAATTGACTCTCTCACCAGGTTATGAAATCTTTGAGGACAATGTTAAGCGGTGGTTTATCCTGGAAACCTTGACCTTGATGCCTGCAATGCACCCGGCACAGCACAGGAACTTAGAAAATGCTGCTTGGTGGAATGACAACCTAGAAATTTGGTATTTGAGGGACATGTCATGCGTATTCCTTCCATGCTCACAGCACAACTAACCAGAGTCAGGAGAGATGTTCAACTTTGTAAAAGGATCAGCTGAGTCAGAGGCCAGATAGGAGATGGGCTAGATACTTGATCAGGCTGGATAACTAGAAATGTGGTCCTGCCGGTGCACAGAACCTGGGGTCAGGGGAGAGAGGGCAACTCGAGGGATGCTGCTTGGAACTGAGAATTGGGAAGGACCTACAGAGATCAGTGGTACCAGCCTTTCCTTCATCACATAGATATCTGACCAGCACATGGAAATATGACATACCCAGTTCTTCTTGGGGGGTCTCCAATGATGCGGAGCTGCTATTTTCCTCCCTTTCCTTTTAAAGCTACATTTCCCTGGTGACTCTTTCTTATGGCTGACCACAGTCCCTTGCTTTATTGGGAGTCCATATCTCATTCTTTGGGCCCCGGGAAAGAAGAGTTCAGCATCCTCAAGTGCTTCATTGACCTCATTTACTGCAATGTCTTTCTCTCTCTCTCTCTTTTTCATCTTTTAAAACAATTTTATTTATTTATGACTATGCTGGCTGGGTCTTTTGCTGTGCTCGAGGCGTTTCTTTAGTTGCAGCAAGCGGGGGCTGCTCTCTAGTTGCAGAGTGCAGGCTTCTCATTGTGGTGGCTTTTCTTGTTGCTGGGCATGGGTTCTAGGGTGCACCAGCTTCAGAAGTTGTGGCACATGGGCCTACTTGCCCCGCAGCATGTAAGATCTTCCTGGACTAGGGATCGAACCTGTGTCCCCTGCGTTGGCAGGATTCTTAGACCACCAGGAGGCTTCTTAGACCACCGGAGAAGTCCTGCAGTGTCTTTTAAAATACTCTAATCAGAGCTGGGTATGATGCGCAATGTAAGCCTTACTAATGAAAAAGCTTCAAATGGACAGGAAAATCATAGTATTCTGGAAGCTCAGCCACCAGTCTTTAATATTCTGACCCAGCTGAAGCTGTCAGCTCTAGATGGCCACAATGAAATAATCAAATTCTCCAAAAATGAGTAAGACATAGCCATGAGGCTCCCAACAGAGCCAGCCACACTGGGTTAGAAGGTGAGCTGGTACCTCAATATCTGGGGAGCTCCAGGGAAGGTAGGGCTAGGAAAAGGGTTCCAGTTCTGGGGGATGCAGTGTGAACTGTAACGTTTTCTGGGAAAACTCTGTGGGTGATTGGACTGAACTCAGAATAGTGACTCAAGGAGGGCTCTAATACAAATAGTGACAATTGCAACCAATTATGAAGCTTTAATGATAAAATTTGAAATGAAGTTTGAAATGATAAAATTTGAAATGACTCATTTGGAAAGACCTTGATGCTGGGCAAGATTGAAGGCAAGAGGAGAAGGGGATGACAGAGGATGAGATGGTTGGATGGCAGCACCAACTCTATGGGCATGAGTTTGAGTAAACTCCGGGAGTTGGTGATGGACAGGGAGGGCTGGCGTGCTGTAGTCCATGGGGTCGCAAAGAGTCGGACATGACTGAGCGACTGAACTCAACTGAACTGATAAAGTTAGTTTTTTATTTATTTTTCTTATGAAAGTAGCATCTTTTTATTTCTTTTACTTTCCCAGCTTTATTGAGCTATGGTGGACAAATAAAATTGTACATATTTAGGTTGTACAATGTTATTTTTTCAATGGTATACTATGTGACAATTTAATATATGTTGTGAAATGATTATTACAATCAAGTTAACTAACACATCCATCATTTTACAAGGTAGCTTTTTGCTTTAAAAGCACTTGCATGTATGAAGTATTCTGCTAAACACTTTATACATATTATCTCATTTACTTCTCACATGAATCTGTGAATTAGACATCATTATCATGCCTGTTTTATAGACACAGAAACTGAGGTACATAGTGTAGTAACATGCTTAACAGGTATTCTGTTAAAGACCATATGAGTGCCTATCAACTGGCAGTGATTTTACCCCCAGGGGACATTTGACAAGCCCATCCCTAAGAAAAAGAAATGCAAAATGGTTGTCTGAGGAGGCCTTACAAATAGCTGAGAAAAGAAGAGAAGTGAAAGGCAAAGGAGAAAAGGAAACATGTACCCATCTGAATGCAGAGTTCCAAAGAAGAGCAAGGAGAGATAAGAAAGCCTTCCAAGTGAGCAATGCAAAGAAATAGAGGAAAACAATAGAATGGGAAAGACTAGAGATCTCGTCAAGAAAATTAGAGATACCAAGGGGACATTTCATGCAAAGATGGGTACAGTAAAGGACAGAAATGATATGGACCTAACAGAAGCAGAAGATGTTAAGAAGAGATGGCAGGAATACATAGAAGAACTATACAAAAAAGATGTTAATGGCCCAGATAACCATGATGGTGTGATTACTCACCCTCAGCCAGACATCTTGGAGTATGAAGTCAAGTGGGCCTTAGGAAGCAACACTGCGAACAAAGTTTAGTAGAAGTGATGAAATTCCAGCTGAGCTATTTCAAATCCTGAAAGATGATGCTGTTAAAGTGCTGCACTCAATATGCCAGCAAATTTGGAAAACTCAGCAGTGGCCACAGGACTGGAAAAGGTCAATTTTCATTCCAATCCCGAAGAAAGGCAATGCCAAAGAATGTTCAAACTACCACACAGTTGCACTCATCTCACATGCTAGCAAAGTAACGCTCAAAATTCTCCAAGCCAGACTTCAACAGTATGTGAACTGTAAACTTCCAGATGTTCAAGCTGGTTTTAGAAAAGGCAGAAGAACCAGAGATCAAATTGCCAACATCTGTTGGATCATTGAAAAAGCAAGAGAGTTTCAGAAAAACATCTACTTCTGCTTTATTGACTATGCTAAAGCCTTTGACTGTGTTGATTACAACAAACTGGAAAATTCTTCAAGAGGTGGGAATACCAGACCACCTTACCTGCCTCCTGGGAAATCTGTATGCAGGTCAGGAAGCAACAGTTAGAACTAGGCATGTAACAATGGACTAGTTCAAAATTGGGAAAGGATTACATCAAGGCTGTATATTGTCACCCTGTTTATTTAACCATATGCAGAGTTCAGTTAGTTCAGTTCAGTTGCTCATTCGTGTCCAACTCTTTGCGACCCCATGAATTGCAGCACGCCATTCTAGTCAAAGCTATGGTTTTTCCAGTAGTCATGTATGGATGTGAGAGTTGAACCATAAAGAAAGCTGAGCACTGAAGAATTGATGCTTTTGAACTGGGAGATTGGAGAAGACTCGAGAGTCTCTTGGACTGCAAGGAGGTTCAACCAGTTAATCCTAAAGGAAATCAGTCCTGAATATTTCATTGGAAGGACTGAGGCTGAAGCTGAAACTCCAATACTTTGGCCACCTGATGCGAAGAACTGACTCATTTGAAAAGACCCTGATGCTGAGAAAGATTGAAGGTGGGAGGAGAAGGGGACGACAGAGCATGAATGGTTGGATGACATCACCGACTTGATGGACATGAATTTGAGCAAGTTCCGGGACTTGGTGATGGACGGGAAAGCCTGGCGTCCTGCAGTCCATGGGGTCACAAAGAGTCGGATATGACTGAGCAACTGAACTGAAATCAACTGGAGATATTCTTGGTTGTCACATGGAGCTGAGGGGCTTTTGAGGGGCATTTAATGGGTAGAGGTTAGGGGTGTTAATATACACCCCTCAATATATGGGACCAGATCCCCACTCTTAACTAGCTTAAAGGGTCAATAGTGCCTCAGCTGAGAAACTTGGCTCCATAAAAGTGATCCACATTCATCTTTACAGTAACCTTGATGAGAAATTGAGACTCACAGAGATGGAGGCAAATGCCCCAGGTATCTCAGTGAGTGAGTGGCAGAGCTGAGGATTGAAGCTATGTGTGTTGAATGTCAAGCCAGGACTCTTAATCATGCAGGTAGATGGCTCCAAAGGGGTTGGTATACAGCATTTCTGGGATGGATAAGAGGCTTGGAAAATCTGAAACTGGAGCACTGTTATCAAGATGTGGATAAGCTACAATTTAGGGTCTATGGTGGGAGCTTAGTCGTGAGCACGGGGGGAAGCTGTGTTCATTTTCGACCCCAAGGGGAGGGCACTTTATGCCTTCTGATAGGAAGAGGACATCCCCTAAGGGACTTGGAGTGGATTTTGATTGCAAATTCATTTACCCATTCTGTGTTTATTGAGTGTCAACTCTGTGCTTGGTGCTGGTGATGTAATGGCAAAAAAAGGTCAGTTTCCTGCTCCAGTGGAATGCATATTCAAGTGGAGAGATAGACAGCATGCTACCCAACAAATACACAGAATAAGTAGATTGCAATTAACCCCCTGAAGAAAATGCATAGATGCTGTGACAATGAATATTGGGGTGGTGGATATTTTACATGTGGAGTCTGGGAGGCCTCCCTGGGGTGGGACCATGAAAACTATAAGAAAGTTGGGATGGAACAGGAGAAAATAATCTCAGGCAGTGGGAACTGCAAGAATAGAGCATGTGGTGGGACTATGCTCAGAGTGTCCCAGCAGCAGATAGAAAGTTTTCCGAGCACCGGTCTCTGACACTGCCAGGCTATGACACGGAAAGAAGCTTACAACAGAGTGTACAATAACACGCTGCTTCCTTCATCGAGAGAGTCTTGTTATGAAGAAAATGTCAGTGGAGCCCAGCAGTGTGCTTAGTGATGTAGTTGACCAACATCCTGACCCAAGTTCCTCCTGTTATCACAGACAGGTTGCATTTTGAGAATGGTTAGCTGGTCCTGGGATCACATACTGAGTAGTCCTGCAGAAGCAGATGCTGATGGCTTTCCAACTAGATCCTTCACTCTATCCATGCAGGCGTGGTCTTGTGTTCTCTTACTTAAGAGTGTTCCCAGCCCTCGATGGACACTCTTCCAGAGCACTGGGAATTACTGTTCCCAGAGTGACGCTCAACAGTGAAGGATGGGACAGGGAGGATAAACTCCCCAGCTTCCTCACTCTGTGTTGGGACCACTCTGGGATATGTCTACACAGAGGGTTCCCAGGAGACCTGAGCCCCTATTGTCCATAGAGGTGATCCAGTTATTAGTGTATCCTGTTACACTTTTCCCACTCCCTCACAATGCTTCTGGGATCATCTAGAGATGATCGCCTTGAACCCGACTCCTTGTCTCAAGGTCTGCTTCTGGGAGAACTTCCACAGAGAGCGTGGCCAGACTGGGATGCATGCAGGGCGAATGGTGCCTGTGGAGGTCAGATAGCTGTGAAGGCCAGATCACACAGGGCCTTGTTGACCAAGGCAGGAAACTTGGAATTTACTCTAAGCATGAGGAACCACTGAAGAGCTTAAGCAGGGGAGGAGAATTGCATGATCCAGTTTGTAATTTAAAAACCTCTTTAGGTTGTGATTTGTGGAGGGGGTTGGATGGGAGCAGGAGTAGAAGTAGGGGACCAGTTAGAAGTTGTTTACAGCAGTTCAGGGAGGAGCTGATGCTGGCTAGGGGGTGTGGTACAGATGGAGTGGTTTAGTCACTAAGTCATGTCTGACACTTGTGACCTCATGAACTGTAACGTGCCAGGCTCTTCTGTCCATGGGATTCTCTAGGCAAGAATACTGGAGTGGGTTGCCATTTCCTTCTTCAAGGGATCTTCCTGACCCAGGAATCAAACTCAGGTCTCCTGCATTGCAGGCAGATTCTTTACCGACTGAGCTATGAGGGAAGCTACAGATGGAAGCACATGCATAGATCTGAGATACATTTAGGAAGATGAGTCAAAAGGACTTGATGGTGGGTGGGCTATGGCAGGAGAGAGAGGGAGGAGGATCAAGAATGATGCCTCGATTTCTTGATTCTCAGTGTGGATGGAGGGAGCTGGGTGGTGTTCTGCCATAGAAGGCACTCAGCAAGTCAATGATCAGTGCGAGCTTCTCTACTTTGATAGTGCTCCACATTTAAGCCATGCTAGCTGATCTAGGAATCCACTGCACGCAATGAATAAATATGTTCTGTGTGTATCTGGGTAAAATCTCTGAGAGAAGATTGAAACCACTATTACAGCCACAAGGAGAAGCTGTTCCCTCTATTTCACCAAGCACAGGGGCATTAAACTTAACAGGCTAAAAAATGAAGTGAAAGACCAGCCCAGTGACTGTGACAGCTGCTGACGAGCTCACACTGAGAGGATGCCCTCAAAGTGAAATGGGAGACATGGAAAAGGTAGGGTAGGGGCCTGAGATCTCGAACTTCCACAGCCAGAGGCTGCTGAACCACCACCCGCACGCCCCTGAAGGCCACTGGAGATGCGCAAGTATATTTCCTAAGATCTGGATGCAAAGGGAGGGATTAGAGATCTGGGGCCAGGCTTTATTTTGAGTGTGATCTCTCCTGGAAAATGACATTTGGAACAAACACCAAATGATAACCATATTTTAACAGACAGTCCAAGACTTCATGCCCCTAAATGAGAATTTCTTTGGGAAACAGTCTCCTTGGAAACTTCTATGATTATAGGTTTTCAGCCAGTGATGTGTAGAATTAGCACAGGTTACCCCAAAGTGCAACGAGCATCTGGCCACTGGATGGAGGAGTATTTGGCAGCATTTTGAGAACAGCTCCAATGGGGAATGTCTGATTCTGATCTTGAAATTCAAACTGCCTGCATATTTACAGTTGATGATACTCACAAGGCAACTGGTTTTGATATACCCTGTGGTACCTGGGCTTAACCACAGTCATGATACCTGGATTTTATACCTTGCTTTCTTCACTAGACTGAGGTTCATCTATCTATCTATTCATCATCTATTTATCTATTTGCCTATCTATCATCAAGTGATATTTGACATTACCAAGATAAAAGTCTGTTTGCATCATAAAAGTTTGGCCACCAGTGAGCATCATCCATAGCAGAGCATAGAGATTATGAAAACATGCATTAAGGTTAAGTCTATGGGGTTTAAATCCTGGCTCTGTTCTTTAGCCACGAAGCATTCTTGGGCAAGTTGTGCTGCAGTTTCTTAAGCTATCAGTGGGGGTAATACCTCATAGCACTGTTGTGAGGGTTAACTGCATCAAGGCACCTAAAGCTTTAGAGCAGCAGCTGGCCTTAGGTCTTAACATGGGTTAAGCACTCAGGTCTTAACATGGGGTGGTGATAATGATGTCTGTATGTTTGGAGTCTGAAGGTACATTTTAAAAGTTATTATTTTAAACTGAAGTATAGTTGATGTACAATATTAAATAGGTTACAGATGTACAATATAGTGATTTACAATTTTAAAGGTTATGCTCCATTTGTAGTTATTATAAAAGATTGAGATCCCCCCTGTTGTACAATATATCCTTGTAGTCTATTTATTTTATGCCTAATAGTTTGTACCTCTTAGTCTTCTGCCCTTATTTCCCCCCCTCCTCCTTTCCCTCTCCCTACTGGTAACCAGTAGTTTTTTCTCTGTATCCGTGAGTCTGCTTCTTTTTTGTTTTATTCACTAGTTTGTTATACTTTCTTTTAGATTCCACATATAAGTAACATTATGCAGTAGTGGTCTTTATCTGACTTATTTCACTTAGCATAATACTCTCTAAGTCCGTCCTTGTTGTTGCAAGTGGGAACCTTCTGAGCTGGGGCAGTGTCCTCACCTTTAGGACTCGGCATCCTCAGCTGTGAGTGTTCCTGCCAGATGAACTGTTGGATGCTCCCTTCGATTGCCTGTGACCCCACAATTCAGAGACTTCCCAATATGTGGCATCCAAAACCTGCGGACCCACCTGCCCAGATCCCTCAGGAACCTTTCAGTAACCTTGGGAGAGCGGTGGGGAGAGCTATAAAATATTTTACATATTTTTCGGTCACTTTGTAAATAACATTTCCATTGTTCTGCAAAAGGAATGTCTATTCTTTCTGGCAAAATTGAAAAAAAGTCTAGAAAAGAACAAAGAAGAAAATAAAAACCATCAGTATCTACCACCAAGAGATAGCCATGTTTAACAATACATAAGCCCAGGGCTGTTTTTATGGAATCATTAGTAACTGTAGTTATTTAGTATTAACTGTGTGTTTTATTAACATTTTACTTCCTCTGACTTCATTTTATCCTCACCACAGCTTTGTGAGATGAGTATCATTTTTGCCATTTTATAGATAATAAAGTTGAGATTCAGAGTACATGTGACTTGCTCAGGATCAAACATTCTCTTTGGTAAACTACTTCTGCCCTTTAACAATATATTATATCCTTAAACTACTTAAAATAGAACTTCCATATGATCCAGCAATACCACTACTGGGGCACATACCCTGCTGCTGCTGCTAAGTTGCTTCAGTCATGTCCAACTCTGTACGACCCCTTAGATGGCAGCCCACCAGGCTCCTCCGTCCCTGGGATTCTCCAGGCAAGAACACTGGAGTGGGTTGCCATTTCCTTCTCCAATGCATGAAAGTGAAAAGTGAAAGTGAAGTCACTCAGTCGTGTACAACTCTTAGCGACCCCATGGACTGTAGCCCACCAGGCTCCTCCATCCATGGGATTTTCCAGGCAAGAGTACTGGAGTGGGGCGCCATCGCCTTCTTCGGGGTACATACCCTGAGAAAACCATAATTCAAAAAGACACATGCACTCCAGTGTTCACTGAAGCACTATTTATGATAGCCAGGACATGGAAAAAACCTAACTGTCCATCAGTGGATAAAGACAATGTGGTGCACATATACAATGGAATATTACTCAGCCATAAAAAGGAATGAAATTGGGTCATTTGTAGAGACGTGGATGGACCTAGAGTGAAGTAAGTCAGAAAGAAAAACAAATACCATATATTAACACATGTATGTGGAATCTAGAAAAAAAATGGTACAAATGAACCTGTTTGCAGAGCAGGAATACAGATGCAGATGTAGAAAATGGACATGTGGACGTGGAGTAGGAGTGGATGAACTGGGAGGTTGAGGTTGATGAATGTGTGCTGCCAAGTGTGAAACAGATAGCTAGTGTGAACCTACTGCATAGCACGGGAAGTTCAGCTCAATCTGTGGTGGCCTAGATGGGCGGGATTGGGCAGAGGGGAGTGCTGGGAGGAAGCTCCAAGAGGGTGGGGATATATGTACATATAGCTGATTTGTTTCATTGTACAGCAGAAACTAACACAACATTGTAAAGCAACTATACCCCAATCTTAAAAATATAAGTGTTTCCCCATGTGGTTAAATATACTTCTAAAACACAATTAAGAATTTCAAATATTTAACTTTGCAACTAAGTAATTCACTCACATGGTTAAAAAATAAAAAGGTTTACAGTGAGGCACTTTCACTGATTCCTGTCCCCATCTGACTACTCTCACTGAAAACGGTTGCTCATTTCTTGAATCTTTTTCCATGATCTTTTTCCAATGTAATTCACCACATTAACAAATTGAAAAATAAAAGCCATATGATTATCTCAATAGATGCAGAGAAGGCCTTTGACAAAATTCAACATCCATTTATGATAAAAACTCTACAGAAAGCAGGAATAGAAGGAACATACCTCAACATAATAAAGCTATATATGACAAACCCACAGCAAACATTATCCTCAATGGTAAAAATTGGAAAGCATTTCCCCTAAAGTCAGGAACAAGACAAGGGTGCCCACTTTCACTGCTACTATTCAACATAGTTCTGGAAGTTTTGGCCATAGCAATCAGAGCAGAAAGAGAAATAAAAGGAATCCAAATTGGAAAAGAAGAAGTAAAACTCTCACTGTTTGCAGATGACATGATCCTCTACACAGAAAACCCTAAAGACTCCACAAGAAAATTACTAGAGCTAATCAATGAATATAGTAAAGTTGCAGGGTATAAAATCAACACACAGAAATCCCTTGCATTCCTATACACTAATAATGAGAAAGCAGAAAAAGAAATTAAGGAAACAATTCCATTCACCATTGCAACGAAAAGAATAAAATACTTAGGAATAAAAAAAAAAACCTGATAAAAATCAGGCAGAGGATCTGAATAGACATTTTTTTTTCCAAAGAAGACATACAGATGGTCAGCAGATGCATAAAAATATGATCAACATCACTAGTTGGGGAAATGCAAATCAAAACCACAGATACTACCTTATACCTATTAGAATGGTTGTTATCAAAAAAGACAAAAAATAACAAATGTTAGAGAGGATATGGAGAATATGTTGGAGAGGATATGTTGGTATAGCCACTATGCAAAGCAGTATGGAGAGTCTTCAAAAAATTAAGAATAATGCGACCATAGGACACAGCTTTTCCGCTTCATATACCTATTAGAATGGTTGTTATCAAAAAAGACAAAAAATAACAAATGTTAGAGAGGATATGGAGAATATGTTGGAGAGGATATGTTGGTATAGCCACTATGCAAAGCAGTATGGAGAGTCTTCAAAAAATTAAGAATAATGCGACCATAGGACACAGCTTTTCCGCTTCTGTATGTTTATCCAAAGACCATAACACTAATTCAAAAAGACATATGCACCTCTATGTTCTCTGAAGCATTATTTATAACAGCCAAGATATAGATATATATACACACACATACACAAAATAGAATACTGCTTAGCCAGAAAATGAATGAAATCCTGACATTTGCAACAACATGGATGGACCTGAAAGGTGTTATCGCTAAGTGAAGTAAAGTCAGATGGAGAAAGACAGATATAAAAGTTTCACTCGTATGTTGACTTGTAAAAGAATGAAACTAGATCACTTTCTAACACCATACACAAAAATAAACTCAAAATGGATTAAAGATCTAAACGTAAGACCAGAAACTATAAAACTCCTAGAGGAGAACATAGGCAAAACACTCTCTGACATAAATCACAGCAGGATCCTCTATGACCCACCTCCCAGAATACTGGAAATAAAAGCAAAAATAAACAAATGGGATCTAATTAAAATTAAAAGCTTCTGCACAACAAAGGAAGCTATAAGCAAGGTGAAAAGACAGCCTTCTGAATGGGAGAAAATAATAGCAAATGAAGCAACTGACAAACAACGAATCTCAAAAATATACAAGCAACTCATG
>SJYT01024264.1:0-20347 GCA_006410635.1 Cephalophus harveyi
CAATGCAAAGAAATAGAGGAAAACAACAGAATGGGAAAGACTAGAGACCTCTTCAAGAAAATCAGAAATACCAAGGGAACATTTCATGGAAAAATAGGCACAATAAAGAACAAAAATTGTATGGACCTAACTGAAGCAGAAGATACTGAGAAGATGTGGCAAGAATACACAGAAGAACTACACAAAAAAGATCTTAATGATCAGGATAACCACGATGGTATGATCGCTCACCTAGAGTCAGACATCCTAGACTGTGAAATCAAGTGGGTCTTAGGAAGCATCACTACAAGCAAAACTAGTGGAGGTGATGGAATTCCAGCTGAGCTGTTTCAAATCCTAAAACATGATGCTGTGAAAGTGCTGCACTCAATATGCCAGCAAATTTGGAAAACTCAGCAGTGGCCACAGGACTGGAAAAAGTCAGTTTACATTTCAATACCAAAGAAGGGCAATGCCAAAGAATGCTCAAACTACCACACATTTGCACTCATTTCACATGCTAGCAAGGTAATGCTCAAAATCTTTCAAGTCAGGTTTCAACAATATGTGAACTGAGAACTTCCAGATGTTCAAGCTGGATTTAGAAAAGGCAGAGGAACCAGAGATCAAATTGCCAACATCTGTTGGATCATAGAGAAAGCAAGAGAATTCCAGAAAAACATCCACTTCTTCTTCATTGACTATGTTAAATCCTTTGACTCTGTGGATCATAACAAACTGTAAAATTCTTAAAGAGATGGGAATACCAGATGACCTTATCTGCCTCCTGAGAAGCCTGTATGCAGGTCAAGAAGCAACAGTTAAAACTGGACTTGGAACAATGCACTGGTTCAAAATTGGGAAAAGAGTATTTCAAGGCTGTATATTTTCACCTTGCTTATTTTTACTTTTATTTATATGCAGAGTACATCTTATTTTCACTTTTACTTATATACAGAGTACATTATGCAAAATGCCAGGCTGAATGAAGCACAAGCTGTAATCAAGACTGCTGGGAGAAATATCAATAACCACAGATATGCAGATAATACCACCTGTATGGCAGAAAGCAAAGAGAAACTAAAGAGTCTCTTGATAAAGATGAAAGGGGAGGGTGAAAAAGTTGGCTTAAAGCTCAACATTTTGGTTCTATCACTTCATGGCAAATAGATGGGGAAACAATGCAAACAGTGACAGACTTTATTTTCTTGGACTTCATAATCACTGTGGATGGTGTCTGCAGTCATGAAATTAAAAGAAAAGCTATGACAAAACCTAGATAGAGTATTAAAAAGCAGATTCATTATTTGCTACAAAGGTCCATATAGTCAAAGTTATGGTTACTCTAGTAGTCATGTACGAATGTGAGAGCCGGGTGATGAAAAAGGCTGAGCACTGAAGATATCTTAGAACTATGGTGCTGAAGACTCTTGAGAGTCCCTTGGACTGCAAGGAGATCCAACGAGTCAATCCTAAAGGAAATCAACCCTGAATATTCACTGGAAGAACTAATGCTGAAGCTGAAGCTCCAATACTTTGACCACCTCATGTGAAGAATCGACTCATTGGAAAAGACCCTGATGTTGGGAAGGATTGAGGGCAGAAGGAGAAGGGGACAACAGAAGATGAGATAGTTGGATGATATCAGCGACTCAATGGACATTTGCTCAAACTCAATGGAGTTTGAGCAGACTCCAGGAAATGGCAAAGGACAGGGAAGTCTGGCGTGCTGCAGTCCATGGGTTTGCAAAGAGTTGGACACGACTGAGCAACTGAACAACATTGGTTCTAAATCTAATCCTTGGGAAGATAGTGACTCTAAGATCATCGACACATGACAAATATGTGATGGCAGCTAATCTACCCTTCCTGAGACATTTTCCTCCTGACTATTTTTCCTAGTTCCTGCAACATTTCTTCATATGAGTTTTGTTACCTGGTTCTATCAGGATAGCTCTTTCACCATCCTATCCCCCTGTAAAAAATACTCTGATTTATCCGTATCTCTCTCAGAGAACTGATCCTTATTCATGTGTTATGTCTTCCACTGAAGGCTGATTAGCTTTAGGAGGAGCAGGTAGAAATCATCTTCATCTTAACTGAATTTGTTCACCAGTACTAATTGGGAAGTTTGACATAATCTATTAAACAGTTAAAGTTATTTGGCTATTCAACATTCTCTCCCTCCCTCCCTCTCTTTCTCCCTCCCTCTTTCTCTTCCTCTTCCTTTTTTCCTCCCTCCATTTCTTTCTTTCCCACCTGATTTTCTTTTTACAAATTATCTCTTGGGAAAGATTGAAGGCAAAAGGAGAAAGGGTGACAGAGAATGAGATGGTTAGATAGCATCACCAACTCAGTGGACATGAATCTGAGCAAACTCTGGGAGACAGTGAAGGACAGTCTGGCATCCTGTAGCCCATGGGGTTGCAAAGAGTCAGACATGACTCAGCCACTAAACAAAAAGCAATGGATGGTGTCTGTTGAAATTGTAATCAGGAGTCTTCTTTACTTCTTCCCAAGGACTGGATACTGATGCAAGCTAGGCCAATCTGAGGTCCTCTCCATGGAATTTTGAATTTAAATTGAATTTTAAACAAGGGGACAATGATTCTCAAAGTATGAATAGTTGGATTTCCATCTCACATAGCCAAGTTCCTTGATCATACTGTTCTTCATATGTGGTTTCATTGTAATTCCTGCTTTCTAACTTTCCATTCTTTCTATAAACCTCCTAGTACATGTCTTTGGTTTAAGCTAGCAGAGTTGCTATCTATTGCTTACAATTAAAGAATGCTAATGAGCATTACCATTGTACATAGTGATGTGCCTATCTACTGTATAAATACTTCTACAACATTTTTCCCTAAAGGTTTCTTTAATCCTTAGTCATGCAATTTAAAAAATTATAAGTAATTCCTTGACCTTAAATTTTTGTCACAATGTGCTAGCTTTATTTCCAGGAGACTGAATCCATGGTAGAGAAATCTGAACGTGTTTCCATCTTCCTCTCGTTCCCACCGCATTTAGTTCAGTTCAGTTCAGTTGCTCAGTTGTGTCTGATTCTTTGCGACACCATGGACTGCAGCACACCATTGCCAACTCCTGGAGCTAGCTCAAAAATCAGGGTCTTTTCCAATGAATCAGTTCTTTGCATCAGGTGGCCAAAGTATTGGAGCTTCAGCTTCAGCATCAGTCCTTCCAATGAATATTCAGGACTGATTTCCTTTAGGATGGACTGGTTGGATCTCCTTGCAGTCCAAGGGACTCTCAAGAGTCTTCTCCAACACCACAGTTTAAAAACATCTTTGGCACTCAGCTTTCTTTATGGTCCAAGTCTCACATCCATACATGACCACTGGGAAAACAATAACTTTGACTAGATGGACCTTTGTCAGCAAAGTAATGTCTCTTCTTTTTAATATGCTGTCTAGGTTGGTCATAGCTTTTCTTCCAAGGAGCAAGCGTCTTTTAATTTCATGGCTGTAGTCACCATCTGCAGTGATTTTGAAGCCCAAGAAAATAAAGTCTCTCACTGCTTCCATTGTTTCCCTATCTATTTGCCATAAAGTGATGGGACCAGATGCCATGATCTTCGTGTTCTGAATATTGAGTTTTAAGCTAGCTTTTCACATTCCTCTTTCACTTTCATCAAGAGGTTCTTTAGTTACTTTGCTTTCTGCCATAGGGTGGTGTAATTTGCATACCTGAGGTTATCGATGATTCTAGCTTGTACTTCCTCCAGCCCTTCATATTACATGATGTACTCTGCATAGAAGTTAAATAAGCAGGGTGATGATATACAACCTTGACCTACTACTTTTCCAATTTGGAACCAGTCCATTGCTCCATGTCCAGTTATAGCCGTTGCTTCTTGACTTGCATACAGATTTCTCAGGTGGCAGGTAAGGTAGTCTGGTATTCCCATTTCTTTAAGACTTCCACAGTTTGTTGTGGTCCACAGTCAAAGGGTTTGGCAGAGTCAATGAAGCAGAAGTAGATGTTTTTCTGGAACTCTCTTGCTTTTTCAATGATCCTACAGATATTGGCAATTTGATCTTTGGTCCCTCTGCCTTGATCCAGCTTGAACATCTGCAAGTCCTTGGTTCACATACTGTTGAAACCCACACAGCATTATTTTGTAATTTTTACTAAAATTACATCTAATTTGGACTTGCCTGGTGTTTCAGATGGTAAAGAATCCTCCCGTACTGCAGGAGACCTGGGTTTGATATCTGGGTCAGGATGATTCCCTGGAGAAGGGAATGGCTATCCACTCCATTATTCTTGCCTGGAGAATTCTATGGACAGTGGAGCCTGGCAGGCCACAGTCCATGGGGTCACAAAGGGTTAGACAGGACTGAGCGACTAACTCTTTCACTTTTTTCTCTTCACATCTAATTTAGACTGAACATAAAAAGATTAGGGACCTTTTGAAAAGGCAGAATGCCTGCCTTTTAGTGGGGAGATGTCAGCTCAGTTGTGGAGTGGTAAAGGGACACCAGTGTTGTAACGCTGAGGGGGTAGGAAGGGTTCCTATCTGCCAAAATGTCCATATTCTGCAATTGTCAGATTTCCTCCTCTTATTGGCATTGAAATGACAAAAGGAAAGCAAGTGTACTAGTGTAACGTTAAAATCAGTACTCCAGCAAGGATGAAAGCTTTGTCATCTGAGCGGCAAAAGGATGTGAGGCCACTGCTTTAGTGCTGTAGTGAGATGTTGTAGCCCTGTTCCTCCTCCACACTCCGTGAGCTGGACAACGTTTTGTGCTCAGCATCTCCAGGGCAGACTTTTTCATGTGCTGTGCTGTGCTTAGTGGCTTTGTGTCTGACTCTTTGTGACCTCATAGTCTGCAGCCTGCCCGGTTCCTCTGTCCATGGGGATTCTCCAGGCAAGAATACTGAAGTGGATTGCCATGCCCTCCTCCAGCGGATCTTCCCAACCCAGGGATTGAACCCAGGTCTTTCACATTGCAGGCAAATTCTTTACCATCTGACCCACCAGGGAAGCCCGAGAATATTGGAGTGGGTAGCTTATCCCTTCTCCAGGGGAGCTTTCTGACCCAGGAATCGAACTGGGGTCTCCTGCATTGCAGGTGGATTCTTTACCAGCTGAGCTACCAGGGAAGCCCACTGATCCTTCGTATTTCTTCCTTACTGGTGAGATCTTGGCTGGATATTTTACAGGGAAAACCAGTTATTTCCTCTGTAAGGTAGATGCTGAGATGGTGATAGTAGTTGAAGAAGTTTTTTGGTTTGCATTCCCACCAACAATGTAAGAGCGTTCCATTTTCTCTACAGCCTCTCCAGCACTTATTGTTTGTGGACTTTTTGATGATGGTCATTATAAGCTGATACTTCATTGTAGTTTTGATTTTGCATTTCTCTAATAACAAGTGCTGTTGAGCATCTTTTCATCTGTTTACTAGCCACCTGTATGTCTTCTCTGGAGACATGTCTCTTAGGTCTACTAGTTGACTAGGTTGTTTGTTTTTCTGGTATTGAGCTGCATGAACTACTTGTATAGTTTGGAGATTAATTCTATGTCAGTTGTTCCATTTGCTATTATTCTCTCCCATCCTGAGAGTTATCTTTTCACCTTCCTTATAGTTTCCTTCATTGCACAAAAGCTTTCAAGTTTAATCAGGTCTCATTTGTTTACTTTTGTTTTTGTTTACATCACGCTGGGAGGTGGATCATAGAGGATCTTGCTGTGATTTATGTTAGAGAGTGTTCTGAGTGTGTTTTTCCTAAGAGTTTTATAGTTTCTGGTCTTATGTTTAGGTCTTTAATCCATCTTGACTTTATTTTTGTGTATGGTGTTAGGAAGTGTTCCAATTTCATTCTTTTACATGTAGTTGACCAATTTTCCCAGCACCACTTGTTTAAGAGACCACCTTTTCTCTGTTATATATTTTTGTTTCCTTTGTCAAAAATAAGGTGTCCTTTGGTGTGTGGATTTATCTCCCGGCTTTCTGTCTTGTTCCATTGATCTATATTTCTGTCTTTGTGCCAGCACCATACTGTCTTGATGACTGTAGCTTTGTAGTATAATCTGAAATCAGGAAGGTTGATTCCTCTAGTTCCATTCTTCTTTCTCAAGATTGCTTTGGATATTTGTTTTTTTTAGTGTCTGCATACAAATTGTGAAAATGATTTGTCCTAGTTCTGTGAAAAGTACTATTGGAATGCAAACTGATACAATCACTATGGAGAACAGTATGGAGATTCCTTAAAAAACTAGGAATAAAACCACCATATGACCCAGAAATCACACTACTAGGCATATACCCTGAGGAAACCATAATTGAAAATGGCACATGTACCCCAATGTTCATTGCAGCACTGTTTACAATAGCTAGGACATGGAAGCAACCTAGATGTCCATCAGTAGATGAATAGATAAGGAAATTCTGGTGCATATGCACAATGGCATATTACTCAGCTATAAAAAAGAATGCATTTGAGTCAGTGTTAATAAGGTAGATGAACCTAGAGCCTATTATACAAAGTGAAGTAAGTCAGAAAGAGAAAGACAAATACTGTGTATTAACACATATATATGGAATCTAGAAAGACAGTACCAACGATCCTACATGCAAGGCAGCAAAGGAGACACCGACATAAATAACAGACTTTTGGACTCAGTGGGAGAAGGAGAGGGTGGGATGATTTGAGAGAATAGCATTGAAACATGTACATTACCATATGTGAGTTAGACAGTGGAAGTTTGATGTATGACACAGGGAACCCAAAGCTGGTGCTTGTGACAACTTGGAGGGGTGGGGTGGGAAGGGAGGTGGGAAGGGGGTTCAGCAGGGAAGGGGTTCAACATGTATGACTATGGCTGATTCATGTTGATATATGGCAATGTATCCTCCAATTAAAATAAATACATTTTTTAAACAAAGAAGCTTATTGGGAGTAATAAATGTGAAAGGAATGGGATGAGGAGCAGACTGAGCAGAGAGAGAGCCTTGGGCCACTGTGCCGATCTGATGGTTTCCGCCAACCCAGCAGGGAGCTCCAGAGCAGAGCCTGCCTGTTATAGCAGCTGCTTTGGGCAGAAGCAGCCAGGCCCTGGTGCCCTCACTGCGTGATCACTGGTGGAGGACTGCCCAGGGAAAGCATGGATCCTGAAATAGCTGGAGCCTGTGGCTACTGAGCTCCTTATTAAATGAAGCTGAGCAGGCACTCTCATGGCTATCTCACTGTTCTTCTGAACTGTGTCCTAAATTCACTTGTGGCATAATTGCTCAGCACGTGGACTCAGGAGTCAGATAGTGTTGGTCTGAATCCAAGTTCCAACGCTTGCTCCTGTGTGACCTTAGCAAAAGTGCTAAGCCTCTCTGTTCCTCATACTCCTCATCTTTAAAGTAGAGATAAAATCAGTAGTAACTTTACTGAATTATTCCAGAGCACTTACACAGTAGATAGTGCAGTGGTAAAGTACCCACCTGCTAATGCAGCAGATGAAGAGACGCAGATTCAGTCCCTGTGTCAGCAAGATCCCCTGGAGAAGGAAAGGGCAGCCCACTCCAGGATTCTTTCCTGGAGAAACCAATGGACAGAGAAGCCTGGTGGGCTACGGTTCATGGGGTTGGAAAGAGTTGGACACCGCTGAACACACGTATTACATTACACAATATATTAATAGAGTAGATTAATGTATCATCTTCTAATATATTATATTAATATACTGAAATGCATGACCCAGTATATTTTGCTTGTAAGTATTTAATTGCAAAATGCTTGTCCAGTATATATTTGCTATTATTTATTTATTCACCGACTGTCAGCTATGTACCGGTTTTCACTGACCTGCCATGTAGGAGCATTCAGATGACCTTCTCTGAGTCAGCTTACTTGTTTGATAATCATTTACCTTTCTTGAAGTATATCTGAAGACCTGGGAGACTCATCAGTGACAGTTCTCAGATCAAGAGCTTAATTCATATCTTGTGTGTAGCCTTCATTGTTTGTGATTTTTATTATTTTTTAAAAGATTATTTGATTTTAGCTTTCCTTAAGAGACCAGCTTTGACCCCATTAGCTAACTATAATGTTACAGCCTCTCAGCTTTAAATGTCAAGCTTCCCCCACTTACTTATTTGTTGAGGTGGAACAAGGAACAAGATTTACAAACCGTCAAGGTGGTGTGAGGAGGCAGGACCATGGGTGCCACTTTTAAGAACTATGGAGAGGGAGCTTTCTTACAAGGAGTTGAGTGTGTGTTAGCTGCTCAGTCATGTCTGACTCTTTGCAACCCCACGGATTGTAACCTGCCAGGCTGCATTGTCCCTGGGATTCTCCAGGCAAGAATACTGGAATGGGTAGCCATTTCTCTCTCCAGGGGATCTTCCAGACCTAGGAATTGATGCAGGTCAATCGCTTTGCAGATGGATTCTTCACCATCTGAGCTACCAGGGAAGGCTCCTAAATGCTCTTGAGGAGAATGTTTTGTTTCTTCAGCAAACACTAAATGTACTTTAATACTTAGAGTTCCCAGTTACTCTATGTGCTTTTACAGTATTCATTAATGTAATCCAGTATTGATCAGTGTAATGTAATTTTACTCTATGACGTAAATTCTCAGTTTAAGTACCACCAACACCCGCATTGGAAGAAAAGTTATGACCAACCTAGATAGCATATTCAAAAGCAGAGACATTACTTTGCCGACTAAGGTCTGTCTAGTCAAGGCTATGGTTTTTCCTGTGGTCATGTATGGATGTGAGAGTTGGACTGTGAAGAGGGCTGAGCGCCAAAGAATTGATGCTTTTGAACTGTGGTGTTGGAGAAGACTCTTGAGAGTCCCTTGGATTGCAAGGAGATCCAACCAATCCATTCTGAAGGAATGCATACAGGCTTCTCAGGAGGCAGGTAAGGTGGTCTGGTATTCTCATCTCTTTAAGGATTTTTCACAGTTTGTTGTGATCCACACAGTCAAAGGCTTTAACGTAGTCAATGAAACAGAAGTAGATATTCTTCTGGAATTCTCTTGCTTTTTCTATGATCCAACAGATGTAGACAATTTGATCTCTGGTTCCTCTGCCTTTTCTAAATCCAGCTTGAACATCTCAAAGTTCTTGGTTCACATACGGCTGAAGCCTAGCTTGGAGAATTTTGAGCATTACCTTACTAGCATGTGAAATGAATGCAAATGTGTGATAGTTTGAGGATCCATTGGCATTGCCCTTCTTTAAGATTGGAATGACAACTGACCTTTTCCAGTCCTGTGGCCACTGCTGAATTTTCCAAATTTGCTGCAAATATTGAGTGCAACACTTTCACAGCATTATCTTTTAGAATTTGAAATAGCTCAGTTGGAATTCCTTACCTCCACTAGGATCCATTGGCATTGCCCTTCTTTAAGATTGGAATGACAACTGACCTTTTCCAGTCCTGTGGCCACTGCTGAGTTTTCCAAATTTGCTGCAAATATTGAGTGCAACACTTTCACAGCATTATCTTTTAGAATTTGAAATAGCTCAGTTGGAATTCCTTACCTCCACTAGCTTTGTTTGTAGTGATGTTTCCTAAGGCCCATGTAACTTTGCACTCCAAGATGTCTGGCTCTAGGTGCGTGATCACAAACACACTGTGGTTATCTGGTTGTTTGGAATAGAGCACTGCATACATTTTGAGTTAGTTTCCCCAAGTTTAATTTTCCTTTAAGATTTTTAGAAGGCAGTATAGTTATTTTCAAGTAGTTTCTAGCAGAAACATGTTTATCTGAAAGCAAGATCACAATTGAAAAGTATATACAATAACTATAAATTCTAATTTTTAAATGAAACTCTTTTTTAAAGAACTTAATGTATGTATGTTAAATCTCAGCTTTTTAGTTTAGTCAAAATTTAAGAAGAAGACAGATTTTCCTTCATCTTTCTAAATAATTTGGATACAGATAAGGTATTTGATTTATTCGATGTGACAATCTCATTTCAGTTGAATACTCCATGATGGAATATTGCCTTTGACTTGTGGATTATTTTTATTTAACTCTCACACATTCTCTCAGACTTATAGTAGTCATAGGATAAGGATAAAGTTTTTTGAAAAACATTTTATTAAAGTGTTCTTTGCATACTGTAGGAGTCATACATTTTAAGTTTATAGTAGGAAGAACTTGAACAGATGTAGTCATCACCTCAGAAGGCTCCTTCTTTCTCAGTCAGTCCTCCCAACCCCAGTCCCAAGCAACCATGGAGCTACGTTGATCACTGTACATTCAGTTCAGTTCAGTTACTCAGTCGTGTCCGACTCTTTGCAACCCCATGAATCGCAGCACGCCAGGCCTCCCTGTTCATCACCATCTCCCGGAGTTCACTCAGACTCACGTCCATTGAGTCCGTGATGCCATCCAGCCATCTCATCCTCGGTCATCCCCTTCTCCTCCTGCCCCCAATCACTCCCAGCATCAGAGTCTTTTCCAATGAGTCAACTCTTTGCATGAGGTGGCCAAAGTACCAGTCCAGCGTTTCTCATGACGAACTCTGCATAGAAGTTAAATAAGCAGGGTGACAATATACAGCCTTGACAGACTCCTTTTCCCATTTGGAACCAGTCTGTTGTTCCATGTCTAGTTCTAACTGTTGCTTCCTGACTTGCATACAGATTTCTCTAGAGATTGGTTAGGTGGTCTGGTATTCCCATCTCTTTCAGAATTTTCCACAGTTTATTGTAATTCACACAGTCAAAGGCTTTGGCATAGTCAATAAAGCAGAAATAGATGTTTTTCTGAAACTCTCTTGCTTTTTCCATGATCCAGCGGATGTTGGCAATTTGATCTCTGGTTCCTCTGCCTTTTCTAAAACCAGCTTGAACATCGGGGAGTTCACGGTTCACGTATTGCTGAAGCCTGGCTTGGAGAATTTTGAGCATTACTTTACTAGCATGTAAGCTGAGTGCAGTTGTGCGGTAGTTTGAGCATTCTTTTGCACTGTACATTAGCTCTGTCTTTTCTGGAGTTTCACATTTCAAGCAGTCAAGAAGTTCCTAAGCAACAGCGTCTACTGCAGGTGCAGGTCTGGCTGACTCACCCTCCAGAGACTCAGGCAGGGACAGGACACGAGCCTGGATGATTCAGACAGCTTTCACTCACCACTGTAGGCAGCATGAGCGCCGTGTTCTCATTGGTTCTCCTTACGCCCCAGGAACCGTGGGGGTGATATGGAGGAGGGCCCAGGTGAATGCTTAGGCACACAGTGGATCTGTGTCACAGCTGTGTAATGCTGAGCCCAGAAAACCCCTGCTCTTATAAACGGACTGCCAGTAAACCTGTCCATTCTCCTCTGCGGTGATAGACATTCTTATTCTCCTAGTCAGAAAACAAACCTGCCTATTGACTTAGAGGAAGAAATATCCTTACAGCCCTGGAATGTCTAAAGGGAGAAAAGACCCTGAGCTACTTTAGGGTAAATATCAAGCAATCTAACATATGTTTATTTGAAGAAATAAATCCCCCAAATGTCAGGAAATCAGAAAATTGTTAATTGTTACAGAACTTGTGTGCCTATTTTTCTAACGTATCTACTTCACTTACTAAAATTGTCTCCTTTGAACTTAAAGAATTCAGTGTCTTTCTTCCAGTAGATGTTCAATGATATTTTTCCCATTTGTGATGACAGAGAATGAGTTAGAGTCTTAATCTAAGTCCAAATATAGAAACTTTTTCTTTTTAACTCTACATGTATGGATTGCAAAACCAAATAAATAAAACAATAGATGTTAATCATAACATCCAGCTCTGATACACAATTGCAGCTAACCAAGGAGCAACTGCAATCATATTTTGAAATAAATCTCATTTTATTACATTACAGAAAATTATTAAAATTAAAAGTTAGACAAGTATAACTTAGAATGAAAAAAATCTTCCTGTGAAGCCTCTAAATTCAGACTGAGAGGTCATTGCAAATTCTCCTAGCTCTCTAAAGATAATTAGTTTCTTTTGAATAATGCTTAAAGAAAAATAGTCTTTCAGCTCTGTGAGTGAGCTAATCTTCTGGGATTTTTTTCCCCCAACAGGAAATTCTTCTGAAACTATGTAGTACAAAATTGCAAGAAGAAAGGGAAAAAATCTTGGGTTGATAAACAAATAAGAAATCAAATTTGGTTGGTTCGTTCAACTACATTATTTCTTATTATGTATGGGAAAAGCAACCATCCTATAAGTTTTTACCAGCTAGAAATGAGGAAGGAATATTCCAAATAGCAGTTAAAACTACATGTACTATTCAGGTACTCAATAAGTCAAGCATTAATGCATCTTGTCAAACAGTGAAGTGGATCCAAGACATAGGACCCTTCTAAACTAGTGAGGGGACATTGAGAAAAGGGAGCATATCATCCTTTATATTGCAGTATCCACTGAATATAAGTAGTAAAATTTGTTAGTACATTAATTCAGCATACATCCTTCATTATTATATCTAATAATTATTTCTGTTGTTAAGAAGTTACTTATATTGCATTTGGCTATCAATATTATTCTTATTTACTGGTTATCATTATTATTCCTATTATTATTAGGGAAAGAGTCATCTTCTACTCTCAGAATGACTGCATCCAAACTAGGCACTATCTTCAGGTTGCTTCCAAGGCTCTCTTTTCCTATAGTATGAACAGTAAGAAATTTGCAGCACTGACACTCTCCCAGGGGCAAAATCCAACTGAAATAGACCCGTAGTGTAGTAAAACACAAAAAGCACAGTATCTTATTCTTAAGAAGAGAGAAAGTAACCCTGGTTGAGTGTAGACCATGAAATCATACTCCCAGAACCTAAAAAATTTTCACTAACCAGAGGATATGGACTATTTGTCCTCTGGAAATAAGACTCAGAGCTCATAAGCATGATGGGAAGACTGATCATAGGACAGACAGTGCTCATCAACTTGAATTATATCTAATTGGCCTTTTCTTCCTCAGAAATGTGGCATCTTTGTGGGTTACATGGTAAATACACTTTTTTCAGAAAATTTTGCAAGTATAGTAATTGAAATGATTATGTTTATTTGTTGGCATAGGAGAGTAAGAACAGTATGAAAAGAATGATGTATTCTTAAGATTATTTTTGGTTCAGTCTTGGGAGGTTTTACCTTTCTAAGAATTTGTTCATTTCATCTAGATCGTCCATTTTATTCATATACTACTGTCTCATGATTCTTGTGAACCAAGAAGAAATAGAAAACATGAACAGACCAATCAGAAGTACTAAAAAGAAAAAAACCTGTGATTGAAATCTTCCAGCGAACAGAAGTCCAGGACCAGATGGTTCACAGGCAAACTCTATCAAATGTTTAAGGAAGAGTTAACACCTACCCTTCTGAAACTCTCTCAAAAAGTTGCAGAAGAAAGAATACTCCCAAATTCATTCTATGAGAACACCATTACCCTGATAATGAAATCAGACAAAGATATCACAAAAAAGGAAATTATAGGCCGGTATCACTGATGAACATAGAGATCCTCAATAAAATACAAGCAAACAGAATCCAACAGCACATTAAAAGGATCATACACCATGATCAAGTGGGATTTACCCCAGAGATGCAAGGATTCTTCAATATATACACGAATCAATCAATGTGATATAGCATATAAACAAATTGAAGAATAAAACCTGCATGATCATCTTAACAGATGCAAAAAACGCTTTTGACAAAATTCAGCACCCATTTATGATAAAAAACTCCAGAAAGTGGGCATGGGGAAAACTAACTCAACATAATAAAGACGATATATGAATAGCAAGGAAAGATAAGAAAGCCTTCCTAAGTGATCAATGCAAAGAAATAGAGGAAAACATTAGAATGGGAAAGACTAGAGATCTTTTCAAAAAAATTAGAGATACCAAGGGAATATTTCATGCAAAGATGGGCTCGATAAAGGACAGAAATGGTACGGATCTAACAGAAGCAGAAGATATCAAGAAGAGGTGGCAAAAATACACAGAAGAACTATACAAAAAAATCTTCATGACTCAGATAACCACGATGGTGTGATCACTCACCTAGAAGCAGATATCTTGGAGTGCAAGGTCAAGTGAGCCTTAGAAAGCATCACTACGAACAAAGCTAGTGGAGGTGATGGGATTCCGGCTGAGCTATTTCAAATCCTAAAAGGTGATGGTGTGAAAGTGCTGCATTCAATATGTCAGCAAATTTGGAAAACTCAGCAGTGGCCACAGGACTGGAAAAGGTCAGTTTTTATTCCAATCCAAAGAAGGGCAATACCAAAGAATGTTCAAACTACCAGAAAACTGCACTCATTTCACATGCTAGCAAGGTAATGCTCAAAAGTCTCCAAGCTATGCTTCAACAGTATGTGAACCAAGAACTTCCAGAGGTTCAAGCTGGATTTAGAAAAGGCAGAGGAACCAGAGATCAAATTGCCAACATCCATTGGATCATAGAAAAAGCAAGAGAATTCCTGAAGAACATCTACTTCTGCCTAATTGACTATGCTAAAGCCTTTGACTGTGCGGTTCACAACAAACTGTGAAAAATTGTTAAAGAGATGGGAATACCAGACAACCTGACCCGCTTCCTAAGGAACCTGTATGCAGATCAAGAAGCAACAATTAGAACTGGACATGGAACAAGAGACTGATTCCAAATTGGGAAAGGATAGGTCAAGACTGTATATTGTAACCTTGCTTATTTAACTTATACACAGAGTACATCATGCAAAATGCCAGACAACACAAGCTGGCAATCAAGATTGCATGGAGAAATATCAATAACCTCAGATATACAGATGACACCACTCTTACGGCAGAAAGCCGAGAAGAACTAAAGAGCCTCTTGATGAAAGTGAAAGAGGAGAGTGAAAACGCTGACTTAAAGCTCAACATTCAAAAAACGAAGATCATGGGAGCCAGTCCCATCACTTCATGTCAAATAGATGGGGAAACAATGGAAACAGCAACAGACTCTTTTCTCTTAGGCTCCAAAATCACTGCAGATGGTGACTACAGCCATGAAATTAAAAGATGCTTGCCCCTTGGAAGAAAAGCTATGACAAACCTAGAAAACATATTAAAAAGCAGAGACATTGCTTCGCTGACAAAGGTCCATTTAGTCAAAGCTATGGCTTTTCCAGTAGTCACGTATGGATGTGAGAGTTGGACTATAAAGAAAGCTGAGCACCAAAGAATTGATACTTTTGAACTGTGGTGTTGGAGAAGACTCTTTAGAGTCCCTTGGACTGCACGGAGATCCAACCAGTCAACCCTAAAGGAAATTAGTCCTGAATATTCATTCAAAGTTGAGACTGATGCCAAAGCTGAAGCTCCAACATTGGCCACCTGATGCGAAGAACTGACTCATTGGAAAAGACCCTGATGCTGGGAAAGATTGAAGGCAGGAGAAGAAGGGGAGATCAGTGGGTGAGATGATTGGACGGCATCACCAACTCGATGGACATGAGTTTGAGCAAACTCTGGGAGCTGATGATGGACAGGGAAGCCTGGCATGTTACAGTCCACGGGGTCACAAAGAGTAGGAGACAACTGAGTGACTGAACTGAACTGATGACATACTCATAGCAAACATCATTCTCAGTGGTGAAAAGCTAAAAGCATTTCCTTTAAGATCAGGAAGGGGACAAGGATGTCCACTTTTTCCAGTGTTTTCAAGATAGTTGTGGAAGTCCTAGCCATGGCAACCAGAGCTGAAAAAGAAATGCTGCTGCTGCTAAGTCGCTTCAGTCGTGTCCAACTCTGTGCGACCCCATAGACGGCAGCCCACCAGGCTCCTCTGTCCCTGGGATTCTCCAGGCAAGAACACTGGAGTGGGTTGCCATTTCCTTCTCCAATGCATGAAAGTGAAAAGCAAAAGGGAAGTCGTTCAGTCGTGTCCGACTCTTTGCAACCCCATGGACTGCAGCCTACCAGGCTCCTCTGTCCATGAGATTTTCCAGGCAAGAGTACTGGAGTGGGGTGCCAAGAAATCTAAATTGGAAAAGAAAAATAATTCTGCTTCTATTTATAGGTAATGTGGTACTATACGCAGAAAATCCTAAGGACATTACCAAAAAACTACTAGAGCTCATCAATGAGTTTAGTAAAGCTGGAGGAT
The DNA here is from genome assembly GCA_006410635.1 of Cephalophus harveyi. Lineage (NCBI taxonomy): Eukaryota > Metazoa > Chordata > Mammalia > Artiodactyla > Bovidae > Cephalophus > Cephalophus harveyi. The sequence continues at coordinate 16,063 of SJYT01024264.1, forward strand.
ACAAAATCAGTACACAGAAATCTCTTGCATTCCTATACACTAACAATGAAAGAGCAGAAAGAGAAATTAAAGAAACCATCTCATTTACCACTGCATCAAAAGAAATAACATACCTAGAAATAACTCTGCCCAAGGAGGCAAAAGACTTGTATTCAGAAAACTATATGATTCTGATGAAAGAAATTAAAGATGACACAGATGGAGAGACATACCGTATTCTTAGATTGGAAGATTCAATATTATGAAAATGACTATACTACCCCAAAGCAATATACATAATCAAAGCAATCTCTATCCAATCACCAATGGCATTTTTCACAGAATTAGAACAAGATGTTTTATAATTTTTATGGAAACACAAAAGACTCTGACTAATAAAGGCCATCCTGGGCAAGAAAATAAGAGGTGGAGGAAGTAGGCACCCTGACTTCAGACTATACTGTGAAGCTACAGTCATCAAAACAATGAGGCACTGGCACAAAAACAGAAACAGAGATCAATGGAGCCGGATAGACAGCCCAGAGATAAGTACCTGTGCTCACCTAATCTGTGACAAAGGAGGCCAGAACATACAATGGAGAAAAGACAGTCTCTTCAATAGTGGTGCTGGGAAAACTGGATAGCTAAGTGTAAAAGAATGAAACTAGAACACTCCCCAATACCATACACAAAAATAAACTCAAAATGGATTTAGGCAGAACATTCTTTAACATAATTTTCAGCAAGATCTTTTTTGATCCACCTCTTAATGTAAATAAAAAAAAAACAAAAATAAAGAAAAGAAACCTAATTAAGCTTGAAACCTTTTCCTCAGCAAAGGAAACCATAAATAAAGCAAAAAGACAACACTCAGAATGGGAGAAAATATTTTCAAATGAAGCAAATGACAAGGGATTAATTTTAAAAGTCTGTATATATCTCATGCAGCTCAATATATAAAAAAACAACCCAATCAAAAAATGGACAGAAGACCTAAATAGACATTTCTCCAAAGAAGCCATACAGATGATCAAAAAGTACATGAAAAGACACTCAACATCACCATTTACTGGAGAAATTCAAATCAAAACTATAATGAGGTATCACCTCACACTGGTCAGAATGGCCATCATCAAAAACTCTATGAGCAGTAAGTGCTGGAGAGAGTGTGGAGAGATGAGATCTCACCTACACTGTTGGTAGGAATGTAAATTGGTACCATCACTGTGGAGAACAGTAAGGAGGCTTCTTAAAAGTCTAAAATATAATTACCATGTGATCCAGCAATCCCTCCTGAACATATACCTAGAGAAAATCATAATTCAAAAAGATATATACAGCACAATATTCATTGCAACACTATTTACAATATCAAGGAAATAGAAATAATCTACATGTCCATCAACAGAGGAATAGATAGATAAAAACGATGTGGTACATATATACAAAAGAATATTACTCAGCCATAAAAAGAACAAAATAAGGCAGCATTATTGCACCATATGCAGCAACATGGATAGATCCAGAGATTGTCATACTGAATGAAGGAAATCAGATGGACATACGATATTTGGAATTTTAAAAAAGAGTACAAATGAATTTACTTACCAATCAGAAGTAGAGTCACAGATATGGAAAACAAAATTAGACGTACCAGGGGAGATGGGGAGAAGGGACAAATTAAGAGAGTGGGACTGACATATACATACTGCTGCTGCTGCTGCTGCTGCTGCTAAGTCGCTCCAGTCGTGTCCAACTCTGTGCGACCCCATAGACGGCAGCCCACCAAGGCTGTGCCATCCATGGGATTCTCCAGGCAAGAATACTGGAGTGGGTTGCATTTCCTTCTCCAATGCATGAAAGTGAAAAGTCAAAGTGAAGTCGCTCATTTGTGTCCGACTCGTAGTGACCCCATGGACCGCAGCCCACCAGGCTCCTCTGTCCATGGGATTTTCCAGACAAGAGTACTGGAGTGGGGTGCCATTGCCTTCTCTTATATACATACTACTATATATAAAATAGATAACTAATAAGCACCTACTACATAACACAGGGATTGCTCGATACTCTTTGATGGCCTGTATGGGAAAAGAATCTAAAAAAGCGTGGATTTATGTATATGTGTGACTGATTCACTTTGCTGTATGCCTGAAACTAACACAACATTGTAAATCAACTGTACGTCAATAAAAATTAATAAAGATTTTCTTAGTAAAAAGATTTTGGTTGGAACTTCCACTTCTGGTCATGAGATAGTAACAGCTTCCAAAATTAGTCTCCCACCATAAACAGCTACAACAGTGGAACAAAAAACAACAGTTTCGGATGTGGAACAGGAAGCACAGCACTGTGGTCTGTCTGATAAGGGAAAGAATGAGGTGAGCCCCACAGTTACCTTAGCTTTTAGCCTGAAGACAATCTCTAGAGGACAGCACATGGGCAGGGAACCCAAGCAGAGCCCACAAGTATTGTTGGATAGAGGAGAAAGAATGTAGTTTGGGGAGACTAGGATGGCAGGAATTTACAGGGCAGAGCTCTGGAGAGGAGGCAGATACACAGAGGAAGGGCACCAGAGACCCACCTAGGGATCTGCCTGAATTGTGGACTCAATACTGTGCTTCACATGCATAGGATGAAACTCCTCAAGGCCAGGAAAAATTAACTTCTGGGGAAAGGAAAATTGCCAGGCAGATATGAAGCAGGGCAAGTTCCAGAGCTGACATAGGCTAGGAATCTTTCAAGGTCCCAACAGCCGGAGTAAATAGATGCTGACGACTACACAAGACATTCAGCTGAGATCCCAGAAAGTTCGCTCCTTGTAGAGGGACAAAATTAATCATAGTAGAAAGATTACTCTAGACTTTCATCATTGATGAGTTTTAAAAACAAGCCTTGATTAATTTGCATGTAACTTAACACAGGGCTTCCCGGGTAGATCAGGGGTAAAGAATGGACATAAGAAGGATCAAGGAAAACGTGATTCACAATGAGGAGAGAAGAAGTTAATAGATATATACTCAGAAGTGAAAGAGGTGATGAAATTAGCAGGGAAGAACACCAAAACATTTATTGCAAACATTTTCAATATGCTTAAGAGTGAAAAGAAAACATAAACATCTGAGGAGAGAAATGGATGATTTGAGAAAGAACCCAGTGGAACATCTAGAGATGAAAAATAAAATATCTAAAATAAAAATTCCATTGAATAAAGTTAGCACCATATAAGACATTGCAGAAGGAACTATTAGTGAACTTGATAATGTAGCAAAAATCGATCCAAAATGAGAGAAAGAGAAAAGACTGGTGCAGGTGGGGAGGAGAGTGGGGGTGTGTTTCTCTCAGAACAAATTCATAATTATATTCCATAAGTTCACATATGTTCCATTATAATGGAACATTTCATAATGTTCCATGTAACATTTCATATAACATTTCATAATGTTCCGTTACATTAAATTCCATAGCAACCTGAAAAGGAGTTGGACTTTCTTTAAATTTGGCATTTGTAAACGTATTAAAATAATGTTCAGTTCAGTTGCTCAGTTGTGACCGACTCTTTGTGACCCCACAGACTGCAGCACGCCAGGTTTCCCTGTCCATCACCAACTCCTGGAGCCTCCTCAAACTTATGTCCATCAAGTTGGTAATGCCATCCAACCATCTCATCCTCTGTTCCCTTCTCCTCCCACCTTCAATCATTCCCAGCATCAGGATCTTTTCCAATGAGTCAGTTCTTCGCATCAGGCGGCCAAAGTATTCAAGTTTCAGTTTCAGTATCAGTCCTTCCAATGAATATTCAAGACTGATATCCTTTAGGGTGGACTGGTTGGATCTACTTGTAGTTCGAGGGACACTCAAGAGTCTTCTCCAACGCCACAGTTCAAAAGCAAAAAATAATATTATCATTATTTGTTTTCGATGTATGTAATCTTTTAGGATTGTATCATTAGATTAATTTCTTTATGTCTATAGTAATTTCCTTTTTAACTTTTAAGCTATATGTATAGAGGTGTGCTATTTGACACATATGTTTCTGATAGATAATATTCATTGTGAATTTTCAAATCTTAACAAAAGTGACTCTATTATGTTTAATTTTTTTCCCCTTTATTTCTACTTTGATGTTTACACTGCAACTTGTGCTTTTTTTGTTCTTTGGTTTTTTTTTTCTTAACTTTTCTGAGTTATTTTGAGTGTATATCTTAATGATAATGTATAATTGGATTTTGTGTTTTGACCTGATTAAGAATCTTTCCTTTTAACAGATGAGATTATTTCTTTTACATTTATTTTTATAACATATGGT
>SJYT01024264.1:20599-34799 GCA_006410635.1 Cephalophus harveyi
ATATGGTTATTACTATTCCTATTTCATTTCATGTTTTCTGCCTTTTCTTGGTTTAATTTATATTCTATCTTGATATAGCATATGTAGTTTTTCTGTTTTCATTTTTTAAATACAAGTAAGTATATGATTTAGTAATTTTGTGAATTAAAATTGGACTTCCAATGGCTCAGATGGTTAAGAATCTGCCTGCAATGTAGAAGACCTGATTTCTTTTAAATATTTAAATGCAAACTTTCTCAAGCTATTAATATGAAATAGCATCTAATGACTGTCATCTTTAAGATGAAGAATTTATCGGGGTGACATTTCTTTCCATTTCCCAGGTTTTTATTGGTATGCTGCTTGTATATTTTGGAGATTAATCCTTTGTCAGTTGTTTCATTTGCAATTATTTTCCTTTGCTGTGCAAAGACATTTAAGTTTAATTAAGTTCCATTTGTTTATTTTTGTTTTTATTTCCATTATTCTAGGAGGTGGGTCAAAGAGGATCTTGTTATGGGCACCTTTTTTGACAAAAGGTGCAAGAATATACAACGGAGAAAAGACAGCCTCTTCAGTAAGTGGTGCTGGGAAAACTAGACAGCTACAAGTAAAAGAACGAAGCTAGAACACTTTCTAACACCATACACAAAAATAAACTCAAAATGGATTAACGATTTAAATGGAAGGCCAGAAGCTATAAAGCTCTTAAAGGAAAATATAGGCAGTGTACACTCTTTAACATACATCACAGCAAGATCCTCTTTGACCCACTTCCTAGAGTAATGTCACTTCTTTCTTTGCATCTCTTTTTGACCACTAGGACATAACCTTGTCATTTCTGAGTAGAGTATATTGGTTGTACACTTCCTGAAGATTTGAAAATTTGATTTTCCTGTTATCCCTGTATGAGAAGGACATTTTACTGAGTTATAGAACTCAGTATTGTGTTCTATTTCATATTATCATTATTTGACTCAGTGTTATAGCTATTTCCCTAAAAAAGTAATGATTCCTTTTTCTTTTGGCATTTAATGTTACAAAGAAGCTATCTGACTCCAGTCTGTTTTTTAAAAGAATTTTTCCTCATTCTTTTATAGACAACCTGGAGTGCTAGATTTGTTGGATAATGTTTTCAGTTCAATCATTCAGAAGTCTGAATAGGGTAGCAAAGGAATGCGAGTCACACGTGGATCAGAAATGAGGGAAATCTATACATTTGTTTCAGAAGTTGTGTTTCCACTTTTTGTTTAAATTGTTGTACCAGAGGCCAGATTTTTACATTTGGTATTTTGTTCATCCTTCTTCTAACTCCAAGGATACGGGGGATGAATAACTTTCTCTAGGATCTTCCTGCCGGATTTTGCCCTCCAAATTGAGAGAGTGACTTGTCATTGTGCAGGACTATCCCTCTACAATGTTCCCAGTTACTTCTAATTTGGGAATGTGTTTCAATGTATCAGGAAGAAATGGCTATGGAGATAAAATTTTGGATGAGAGAAAGCTTGGAGCCAGTTCCATGGGCTACCGGTCCAATAGATGCTGGAGTTAGGGCCAGTACAGATGTACCTCCACAAGGAGTGGTCTCCATCTCTCTCATGGTTTTTCCTACCCTGTCAGAGTGGGATCGAGGGTCCTGCCTCCTTCTCCATTTCAGAAAGTACTTCTTAAGGTCAAAACACATTTGTGTGGAGCATCTGGGTGGCGGCAAGCAAGCTGAGTTGCTGCAGATTTTCTGCTGTCTTCAGGGCTTGCCTTCCCTGCTTGCCCCAGCCTCTGAATGTGTGGTCCATCCGTTGCCACTCTCACCTCTTGCCCTCATCACTCATTAATAGAGACTGCTGGTGAAACTTGTCAAGATTTGCTTTACTCTCTTCCTGTAACCCTGCATTTCCAGGTGGGAAAGCTGAATTGATTTTTAGTGACATCTTCTGATCCTGTTTATCCCTTACTTTATAGGTCAGATGATCTTCCTTGTTTGTTGACAACATGCCTTACTTTCAGTACTGAGGAACTGTTTCCTATAACTTTTATGATTTTGTCTGTGTCTGAGAAGAGATCTGAAGCTAGTTGTTCCACTGTTACCTTACCTAGGATTTAAAAGATTAAGAAGAATTTTTGCATAAATTGTGGTTTATCTCCTTCTTAAGAATCAGAAAGATTTCTTTGCAAATTCTTCTCAGCATGTAGCTTAGCTCATTCATTTTTTTTTTTTTTTCCTGGATAGCCAACCTAGAAAGAGATAGCTAGATCTCTTCATTTTTAAAAAAGATTAAAAAAATTTTTATTTTGTATCGAAGTATAATCAATTAGCAATATTGTAATAGCTTCAAGTGGACAGCAAAGGGACTCAGCCATACATATACATGTATCCATTCTCCCCCAAACTCCTCTCCCATCCAGCCTGCCACATAACATTTAGCATAATTCCATGTGCTACACAGTAGGTCCTTGCTGGTTATCCATTTTAAATATAGCAGAGTGTCATTCATTTTCAATAGATTTATATTAACTTCTTTATACTTGCCCCCCGCCCCAAATTGGAAGCACTTTTTTAAAATAGTAAATATTTTATTGGTAAGTGTATGATTTTAGTGGCAACAAAAAATTCACTTGAACAGGAGACAATAGGCAAGTCAAAGAATAAATGTTTGCTAATCATTGTAAAATCTGTGGCCTTTAAGACATTCAGGTAGAAATCCAAATCCCTCAGAGGTCAAATCTTAAACAAGACACATTCTTATATTAGTTTGCATAAAATAGGTCCAACAGTACCTGCAATCTGTAGAATTCTGTAGATTTCCACCTTCTGACCAAATATGATCTATTGGCACATAACTATAACTATAATTTTTTTAAATTATTTATTTATTTATATAGCTGTGCTGGGTCTTTGTTGCAGCACACGGATTCTTCAATGCTGTGAGCGAGATTTCTCTAGAGGCAGTGAGTGAGGACTATTCGCTGGTTGTGGTGTGGAGGCTTTGCATTGCAGCGGCTTCTTGTCACAGATCACAGGCTCTAGATAGCAGGCTCAGTATAGCTGTGGCACACGAGCTCAGTTGCCCTACAAAGGGTGGGATCTTAGTTCCCTGATCAGGGATCAAACCCATGTCCCCTGCATTGAAAGGTGGATTCTTAACCACTGGACCACCAGGGAAGCCCCAACTATAATTTTGAAAGAAATCTGATGGATTATTGCTGAGGATTTTATCTCCTTCCAAAGCAATAATTCTTTTACAAATATCTGATTTTGGATCACTTGAGCTTTTTGCAATCACAATGTCACCTTTTTGGATGTCATAAAAATGTGATTAAGAGTCTCTGCAAATTTGCAAAGATTTTAATATTTGAATTTTGAATTGTAGAATCCACTGATGGTCTAGAATTCATGACAACACCATCAACATGTTCAACAACACAATAAGCTACACAGTCGTACTGAGCAGTATAACCAACAATTTGAAAGGTTTTTTCCAGCAGGTCATGAAGCAGAGTTCTAGGTAGACTCTGCCATCATTGGCTGTAAGTCTGTTCTAAAGTACAATCAATTTTTAGACTAGTTGTAGGGTTTCTAAAAGAAACATCTAAAGCATGTCTCAAAACATATATGGATGATATGTGGTTTCAAAGAAGCCCAGGTGGTCCTTTCTCATGAGGCCCATCCTCCACGATGTTCTAACCATGCCAGCCCTGAAGAGGTGAGGTACATGCCTAGAGAAAGGAGGATTGCAATGAGTAGGCGTGCTTGCAATCATGCTTCCCTTGGGCTGCCCAGGGTGGCTGATGGACGGCAGAGCCATCAATAACGTGCTTGGTCTCACTCCTTTCCACACTCTCAGGGTTCCAGGCTGCACGACCTACTGACAGACACAATTTGCTCTGTTGATTATCTCTGGAAAAATTTTATTTATCTGTGCCCTTGAGAATGCCATCGGGTATGTTTCCCCATCCATCAGGTAATGAATATCCAAAAAAGGAAACAAATCTTAAATATAATTGGGAAGATAAATCCACTGCAAATAATGTGTGTGTGCTTAGTCACTCAGTTGCGTCTGATTCTGTGCGACCCCCTGGACTGTAGCCCACCAGGCTCCTCTGTCCATGGGGATTCTCCAGGTAAGAATACTGGAGTGGGTTGCCATTCCCTTCTCCAGGGGATCTTCCCGACCCAGGAATTGAACTGGGGTATCCTGAATTGCAGTCAGATTCTTTACAAATGAGCTATCATTGAAGCCCTCAAAACAAAACAAATATAAAAAAATTTTGTATTAACTTTGCTGCTGTACCTGATTAGCATAGATGATGAGTTGGGTCTAACAGTATTGATTTACTTGTGCGTTATTCTATAATTCTACCTCCATTTCTTAAGTACATTTCTTACTGAAATGGTTTCATGTACTGGCAGTCACATTTCAATTGCTTTCAACACAGCACCTTGGCTGTCTTTATGAATATTTTTTAACTCTTCCTACCAAATGAGATTTAGATTTTGAATGCTATTATATTTACATTATTTTAAAGTTTTCTTTTCTGTAAAATGTATGCATTCTAGCTTATTATGTAAGGAATTAAGAACGGGTCCTAGCTTAGAACACTTCTATTTCTTTCTGACATTTAGTAAGCTGTTACAGAACACTGATGAGGACGACTTACTGTCTTCAAGTTACATCAGCTATTTAGTGAATTGAATGAGAATACATTACGCTTATTTTTAGAATGTTCCTTCTTTTAAATGTATCTGGTACGTCATAGAGACAGCAGCCCTGCTAATGTGGGAAGTCAGATATCACTCCCTTTATGGGGTCAGGTTTAATTGAAACTTGAGAGGGAAGTAGGGGACCACGAAAGAAAACTCCAAGTGATTCAAGTAGCTGTATTTATAAACCTCTGAGTCAGTAATGATTCAGCACTGAAGCACAGTGCTAAGGACACTGCTTGGCTAAAGAGACAGTGGGGTAAAATCAAAGCTAAGATTACGTGTGGTTCTTATTTGTGGATCTGTGGCATCACAAGTGGGCAAGAGTATTTGGCATGAGATCCTGTTCACTCCAGGTTCATTGTGCCATTCTTAACAAACTTGAGAAGTAAATTTAAACACTTCCTCCCAACAGCTTTAAAAAAAAAATAGTACAGAAAAAAATAATATCTTTTTAAAGTTTATTTGAAAGTAAAATTTGAAGTCTAATTAGATTAAAAAATACTACTAGCATTTCTGAGATACTTTATACCAGATACATTACAACTGTGTTGTTTGTCTTATCATACCCATTTCACAAATGATGAAGCCCTTGCTTAGAGATATTAAAAACTTGCTGAAAGTAACAATGTAGCTCATAAAAAATTTTCAGTCAAGATTCAAACTCAGATACTTGCCCTCAGACAGACCAAATTTCCCAATAGCAGGCTGTCTCCAGTAGAGGAGAGAAGTGAAGTACCATGTCAAATGAGCCGAACTTCTAAACTCAACCTGGGTTAAAAATAAACTTCCTAAAATTTGAACCACTGAATGAGGGAAAGAACCTCAGAAATCATTTTGAAATTTAGAAAGGTAAGAAGAGCATGGTGCAAATGAAGATAATACCTCTCTATCCTTGGTTTGATATTGGTAAAATTTTAATCTTCAATTTTAACTTTTTTATTTTAAATTTAAAGGTAGATTCAGGGCAACTTTGCCATATTTGTGATGATTACTATGGATGTATCTGGGCCAAAGAGTTGATGCTTATAAACTGTGGTACTGAAGACTCTTGAGAGTCCCTTGGACAGCAAGATCAAACCAGTTAGTCCTAAAGGAAATCAACCTTAAATATTCATTGGAAGGACTGATGCAGAAGCTGAAGCTCCAATACTTTGGCCACCTGATGTGAAGAGATGACTCACTGGAAAAAAACCCTGATGCTGGGAAAGATTGAGGTCAGGAGGAGAAGGGGATGACAGAAGATGAGGCGGCTAGATGGCATCACCAACTCGATGGACATGATCTTGAGGAAACTCTGGGAGATGGTGAGGGATAGGGAGGCCTGGTGTGTTGTAGTCCATGGGGTCACGAAGATTTGGACATGACTTGGCGATTGAACAGCAACAATGCCGGTATCTGAGAATTTTTCTTTTAGAGTGACACTGAATTGTGATGTTTCCCCAGTCACATATGTGGGGGGCCAAGCTTGTGACATCAATTGGCAGTGTGGGAGCAGATCCACCAGGCTCAGCAATGCTTGGCAATGCAGTGTGTTCTTCCAGTCTTCCAGGACAGGACTCTGTATCATGTAGTCCCCATCCCTCCAGGGGAAATCTGGTTCCTTGAATGACTGGACCATTTCCATTGCTGGTCAAGATGTGTTTGCAGATTGAGAGATAGTGGTAGAAATGTATCTGTGCAGCATGGATAGTCCTTAGAAGTACAGAGAAGGAGGGATCTCCCTGGTAGTCCAGTGATTAAGGCTCTAGTCTTCCACTGCAGGGGACATGGGTTCAATCCCTGGTTGGGGAACTAAGATCCTGCACGTGGCACAGGATGGCCAGACACATTGAAAAATGCGTAGGGAGGAAGCCACGGAAAACAGAGGTCCCAACATATTTGAATTCACAGAAGTATACATCTTATATCTATCATAAATTATTTGAGAGAGCATTCATAGGGTTGGCAGCATCTATTTTTCAGTAAGATTATTAATGATAAACTCTGCCATCTGTTATCATTTCATAAGTTAAAGTCTAAACTCTAAACAGGAAGGATGTATTAAATAGTATCAGAATAAATAGCAATTGTCTAAATAGAATAGATTTAGCTTTACTAAAGCTCACTATCTAGAAACTAAGTCATGGGTCAGCACTGCCTATGGACCATTGTCAGACAACTCCTGAATATGGAGCATTTGGAAGCCACACGAGAGTCCTACAGCTCTGGCACATTCACTAGACCTGAGAAGAGGTATCAGGGAAAAAAGAGCCCTAATTAAGAAGATGCTTGTTCCTTGGAAGAAAAGCTATGATAAACCTAGACAGTATATTAAAAAGCAGAAACATCACGCTGTTGATAAATCTCTTTATAGTCAAAGCTCCAGGAGTCATGTACGGATGTGAGAGTTGGACCATAAAGAAGGCTGAGCACCAAAGAATTGATGCTTTCAAACTGTGGTGCTGGAGAAGACTCTTGGGAGTCCTTTGGACAATAAAGAGATCAAACCAGTCAATCCTAAAGAAACTCAACCCTGAATATTCATTAGAAGGACTGAGGCTGAAGCTGAAGCTGCAATACTTTGGCCACCTCATGGGAAGAGCTGACTCATTGGAAAAGATCCTGATGCTGGGAAAGATTGAAGGCAGGAGGAGAAGAGAGTGGCAGAGGATGAGATGATTAGGTAGCATCACCAACTCAGTGGACATGAATGGGAGCAAACTCCAGGAGATAGTGGAGGACAGAGGAGCCTGTTGTGCTGCAGTCCATGGGGTCACAAAAAATAGTCGGACATGACTTAGTGACTGAAAAACAACAAAATAAAGAAACCCAGGACAGGGCCTTGTACATCTGTGTGCTCAAAACATGTTTGTTATGGAAACTGAAGAGGGATGAATGCTTTCTAAGTGCCAGGAGTGAATCTAGGGAGTAGCTGGCAGAGGACAGAGAGAACTCCCCATCTCCCTTCAAGACGCTCCCACGGGGGTCAAGCTTTAGGAGTGGGGCTGCAGTGTGAGACTCAGGGGGTCCTGGCGGAGGGAGGCCCAGGGTGGAAGGAAGGCCTGAGTTCGTGCTGCACCAGCAGGGCCAGAGAATTTCCTCGGAGGGTCCTCAGGGACTCTGTTCTGCTCTCTGTCTGGTGGGCCCTGTGATGCTCCTGGCTGGGTTCCCTTGGGCCCGAGGGAGTCAGCACAGTGTGGTAAAGGGACCACCAGCTTTCAAATTGGACTCTTTATAAGTAAATTTAATATCTCCAGCCCTTCTACTATGATTAACTGAACCTTAGGGTCTCTATCAAACTATAAACAGTCACCTGCAGTAAACACAGGAATATGAATATAAAAGTGATATAATAAATGTAATCATTAAAATAACCCACTATAGAGTTAAGGTTTATGTATCATTTCTTAAGAAGATGATCTTAAGAAGATGTTTCTTAAGAAGAAACATTTTAATGATGTCTGTTTCACATATTTAGCTTTTCAGATATTTGGTACACAGAGATTTGTGACTGTTCTATCCTTTTTGTAAATGGAGTCTTTACGTTTGGTAAACTTCCTCTTGCCGTGATTAATGCTTTTAGTTAATTCATTAATTTTTGGCTGCACTGGGTCTTTGTTGCTGCTCATGGGCTTTTCTGTAGTTGCAGTGAGAGGGGGTTACTCTCTTGTTGCAGCAACAGGGTCTAGAACTCTGGCTTCAGTATTTGCAGTTCTAGGGCTTAGCTGCTGTGTGGCATGTAGAATCTTCCTGGATGGGCCAGGGAATCAAGCCCATTTCCCCTGCATTAACAGGTGGTTTCTTAACCACTAGACCACCAGGGAAGTCTCTGATTAATGCTTTTAATCTTAACTGCTGCTTTGCTAGTTATAATTGTATGCTGCTTTTTCTGTTTAACTTTCCTTTAAAAAAAAAAAAGCATTTTCCTGATATCTGTTTGCCTATTTATTTCCAACATTAAAACAAATTTTGTTTTGAAAATGAGAAATGAAGTGAAGACGCTCAGTCGTGCCTGACTCTTTGAGACTCCATGGACTGTAGCCCACCAGGCTCCTGCATCTGTAGGATTGTCCAGGCAAGAGTACTGGAGTGGGTTGCCATTTCCTTCTCCAGAGGATCTTCCCGACCCAGGGATCGAACCTATGGTCTCCCGCTTTGTAGGCAGATGCTTTACTGTCTGAGACATCCACTTAAAAAACAAAAAATTCAATCTGACAATCTTTGTCTTTGAAAGATGCATCCAATCTATTTACATTTAATTGAAAATATATCTTTGATTTTCTTTCTTTCTACCTCATGCATATTATTTATATTGTGCCGCCTCCCCCTTAATTTTGGTGGGTTGATCGAAGTACTATTAGTTGTCTACATTTTCCTTATTGAATTTAGAGTTTCTATCACATTTGCCCTCTCTTCTAGGCATTACTCTCCCATTTCGTTTACTTCTATTGGACCACTTCTTTCTCTGCTGTCAATATGAAAACAAGGTACCGATCATATCCCTCCATAGACGTGCTTATTTTCTTGCTGTCCTCTTTCATCTTTGTAATACTTTTAATTCCCTACTCAGTTAAAACCTTAAGAAAACTTCCACTTCCCTTCTCTACTTGTTCCTTCCTTCCTTTCTGAGGACTTGAGATCATTTAGTATTCTTAGACATTTTAAGGTTTTCCCCCGTAAGATGTTTCTTCTCTTTATATGATCATTGTTTGGCACTAATATTACAGATTGTCTGGCATTCTATCATTTTCAATTTATATTTAAGTATATGTATATCTGCTTCCCTGGTGGCTCAGCTGGTAAAGAATCCGCCTGCAATGCGGGATACCTGGGTTAGATCCCTGGGTTGGGAAGATTCCCTGGAGAAGGGAACGGCTACCCTCTCCAGTATTCTGGCCTGGAGAATCCCCATGGACTATACAGTCTATGCGGTCACAAAGAGTCAGTCATGACTGAGAGACTTTCACTTCACTATATGTACATCTAAGTGGAAAATTGTATACAAATGGACCTGCAGAGAGACAGAGATGCATTCTCATGCTATTTCCTCCCCTTCTTGTGCCCTACTGGGAACTCTGTTTTGATTATCCTGTTGCCTTAGGGTCCTTCTGAAGCATTGCTGTAGTGGAAGATGTGCGTGATGTCAGTCCTGGATTCGCACATATTTGCCTGCACGCTCTCTCACCCTGGCAGGGGGCTATCTCAGTGGGGAGTAGGTTTTGGGGTTGGCATCCTCTTCCCTCAGTGCTCTATGGGGGTAATTCTGTTTTCTTCTGTCTACTGCCTCAGTCCTATTTGTGTTGGCCTTTTCTTTGTATGTAATGCAGTTTTTATGTGTGACAGCCTATATATTTTCTTTATGCTTGAATTTAGGAATCCTGCCTGGATATGCCCAACTAGGATTAAAAAAAATTTTTTTTCCTCATTAATTGTGCCTGGAACTCAATAAGCACTTTAAATTTGCAGAGTTGAGCCTTTCCTCAAACAAGGGGAAATTTCTTCTATTATTTCCTTAATTAATGCACTCCTACATCTGTTCCCTTTCCCTCCCTTGGAACTTTCATTATTCACATGTTGAGTCTCTGCATCTGTCCTGCAAGCCCCTTTTAAAAATTTCTCTTATGGTTTCCATTTCTTTGTGTTTTTACTTTCTGTGTTGAGAAATGTATTGCTTAATCACATAGGCCTGAATTCAATCCTCAACAGAAAATAACAGCTCCTTTAGTTCATCTGTAGAATTTGTAAAGTTATAAAAAAACGAAAACAAAAACCAAAACAACACTTTGAATTCCAGAATCTCTCTCTCTCTTTTTTTTTTCTCTTCGTATATTAGAACCGAATTTTTGAGCACCATTGTTATTGTTCTGTTTTAAATCTCAGAAATTAAAGCATCCTTATTCTCCAGCAGTTCTGGTTTATGAGGAGCTGCCAGTTTTAGGCATTCTGCTGTTTCTCTCTGGTTGCTGGGTCCTGTAGGTGCTATTGTTATTTTCTTTCTCCTATGAGTGGCTCCATTCACCCCTGAGATATTAGCTGATAAATTGAGGAGGCTCTTGAAAGATGGCAAGGCCAGTTGAAGGCAGTAATCTGTGTTCTATGGAACTGGCGATGGATCTCCTGGCAAGCAGTCAGTCCTTGCTCATGGAGGTTCTCCTGGACTGTTCTGCTCCAAGCCATGACTCAGGCATTCGGGTACCTTTTATTTAATAGGACTTTAATCATTTGGTACCGTTCACGATCTTCTGTGGGATCTAGTAATTGTAGTAAATTGCATACATTTTAGACAGTCTACTCAAACAGAGCAGGATAAGGAGTATGTGTGAATATACTGGAAATACGTATGGGGGCATAATTGCATTTAAATAGAGATGATCAGAGTGGACTTTGTTAGGAAGGTGACATTTGTGAAAAACATTGAATAGTGTTGACACATAAGGATAAGTGAAGCAAGAGCATCCTAGGGGGAGAACAGACAATGCAAAGGCACTGAAGTGAGAGCACGTCTGGAGCACTCAGGGAGCAGCCGGTATGGATGGAGTGTAGTGGTAGTGGGACGATACAGAGGAGACTATGAAGAGATCAGCTTAGAGAGGTAATGGAGGGCCTGAGGTTACTACAATTATCCAATAAGAGTTGGTGATGGCTGGCTCTGTGGTGGTAGCACTGGGGGTTGTGGAGGGGAATGTAGTATAAAGCACTCAAATTTTAGATATGATTTGAAGGTAAAGCGAAAAGGATTTCTGGATTGATTTGAGAGATAAAGAAAGGGATTAAAGATGTTATTTAAATAACATTTATGTAGCACTTACTATGCCTATGACAAATACTAACTCATTTAATCCTCTTACCATCCTTAAGGGAAGTAATTATCTCATTTATAAGATTAATAAGATGAATCAGAGACCTTAACTAAAGTAATTTGCCCGAGGCCACACAGATAGTGTCATATTAGGATTTGAACAAGCAAGCTCCAGAGTCTATGATCTTAACCATCATTACCTGGCCCTTCTTGTGGGAATTGTGACAATTCCTGAGAATGTCAATTCCAACTAAACCTTGAGGGAAATCATGACAGTGTGAATTTCTTCATCTGCTGAGTCCATGAAAGATTTAGGCCAAAATTACATTTATCACCCAACTTCCAGAGGTCCCCACAATGTGGAGTGTGGTAGGCCACAGTGGCGTTTTGGGTTCTTAGGAATGGGTCTCACCTCAGAACCAGACTTCAGTAATCCCAGAAAAGTTTGGGTATTTCCATTTCCATAGTGCACAGTCACCCTGGTAAGTAAGTTACCACCTTCCCTTTGGGGAAAGACTAGAAGGAAGATTTGTGGTACTTGTGGCACTCACTCCTTCCTTAAAGGGATCTATGACATTTCACTAGGACCTCTCTTGGGAAAAGAAAGACAAACTCTTACTTTACAGAAATTAGATGTAAAATCTGAGACTTTGGGGTTTGAGAAAGTCCCAAATGGATGGATGCTTCTGACTGAGATGAAAAACATTATGGGTGATCCAAATATGATGGTGCCAAAGAGATCATGAGTTCTGTTTGGGGAATATTAATTCTAAGATGGTTTTTAGACGGTCAAACAGAGTAGATGGTTGAATGGATGAGAGAAGATTTCAGAGGAGAGATCCAGCATGGAAGTACCACTCTGCTAGTCATCAATATAGAGAGGGTATATAACACCATGAGGTCTCAAGAGAGAGTGTGGAGAAATAAGAGGTCCAAGAACCAAGCACTGGGCTTGGAGAAGAGGATAAAGCAGTAAGAGAGGCGGCCAGTGCATAGCCATGAATTCTAAGTGAAGAAAGTATTTCCAAGAAATTGAATGTTATCAGCTCTGTGAAATGTTGCTGATATGCCAAGTGGGATGAGGACTGAGCATTGAGCATTGGACTCAGCAACGTGGAGATCATTGATGAGCTTGGAAAGCAGTTTGGGGAGTGGTGGTGGCAAAAGCCTAATTAGAGTATAGTAACAAAATTAAACAAAGAAATAGTGAATAGTCAAATATCTCAAGACGTCTTGCTGAAAAGGAGAATAGAGAATTGGGCAGTAGCTGAAGGGGGAAGTACAGTCCAGAGAGGACATTTTTATAAGATGAAAAGGATAAAACTATGTGTATGTGTTGGAAATGATCCAACCAATAGACAAGGAAAAATTGATAATACAGGACAGAGGAGGGAACATTCCCAGAGTGATGTGTCTGAACAGGCCAAAGACTGTTTAATTACAAATGTCAATTAAAGCATAAGCTCTTAGCCACAGAGATTCACTATAATTCCCCACTCTTTTGCTTCTGTTTTTCCCCTGCTAGGTCTTCATTGCCACATCTTTGTAAAAGTCATGTGTCCTTGTGAACCACTGTGCAGGGGAACCTCCACTCTTAGTCTTAAGTTTACATCAATGCAGACAGATTTATACTTGAAACTTCACAGTATGCAGTCTGAGAATGCCATGTACCATGACTCCAGGCAGGAGGAAGTGGGTAGGAGGGGAGAGCACTGGATTTTAAGACCTAGAGAATATTTGGTTCCATTTCTCACAGCACATTGCTCATGTACTCTACCTTCATACACATTTATCTTGTCCCTGAAAATGCACATAATGTTTCACTGGGAGGGACCACAGTTTCTATCTTCCATTTAAAGCATCACTATGGAGCCTTTGGCCAGCTGTCCCTTGATCTTCATTGTAGTCGTTTGCCTTTTAGTACCCATGATGCTTATTCATTTTCTGTTTTTTTTTTTTTCTGTCAGATTATCTATTAATCTACTTTAAATACTACATTGCTAGCAATTGTTTAATCCTCTAGTTATTCCATTTAGAAATCAAGACCCTGCCAGGTAGCTTTTAGCTTAAGAAAATTAAAAAATGGAAATCTTTAAACACAAGTAATTACAAAACCTAATTCTGTTTTTCTTTTTTTCCAAAGCAAGCATTTCTTTTTCAGTATTTTCTGTAATATTATGCAAAAGTAGATTCCTGGTGAACATAAAGTTGAAATATTCCAACTGTGGCATGATAGCGCAATTGTCTGAGGCTTTATGAAAGAGAAAGAATATTAACTCTGAAAAATTATTTCCCACTGGCTCTTCTTTGCTGTTATTCTGATTATTCAATCTCTTTGTGAGTCTAATTCTTAATTTAGTAGCTTCTAAATTCAAAGTTCAGTATATTTTGTGCGTAAGGCTGAAGCTGCTGAGGGAGATAACACTAACCAAGGATCAGTTCAGTTCAGTTCAGTCGCTCAGTCGTGTCCGACTATTTGCAACCCTATGAATCGCAGCACGCCAGGCCTCCCTGTCCATCACCATCTCTCGGAGTTCACTCAGACTCACATCCATCGAGTCAGTGATGCCATCCAGCCATCTCATCCTCGGTCGTCCCCTTCTCCTCCTGCCCCCAATCCCTCCCAGCATCAGAGTCTTTTCCAATGAGTCAACTCTTTGCATGAGGTGGCCAAAGTACTGGAGTTTCAGCTTTAGCATCATTCCTTCCAAAGAAATCCCAGGGTTGATCTCCTTCAGAAC
>SJYT01024264.1:39021-80745 GCA_006410635.1 Cephalophus harveyi
TATCTGAAAAAGTAAGATGAAAATGATAGACCCAAGTCTGGGAGACTGAATATAAGTGTAACAATTGTAAACATGGAGATTTAATAGGATTATATCATTTTGTAAACTCTACATGCAATTATAGTAAATTGGGACGGATTTAAACATCAACATAAAAGGTAAATTTATGCTCATTTATAGCACTTGAAAATTTGTTATTTTATGTAATTTCAAAAATAGCAGTTTTTTTTTTTTTTAAGATGGCTTTTGGATGAAGAGTGCAAACCCTGATCATAATATTATCCGTCTGAGAGACTGCAACTGATTTAAACTTTCTTGCTTTGTCACAAGGTTTTTTTTTTTTTTATTAAATAAAAAAGGAGTCTGCCTGACTTCCATTATGTTTAGAGTTATTATTCAGGAGTTACCATCTCTGCAAAATCTGAGGCAAGTATGTGAAGCACCATTTTGAATCTGTTTCCTTATAGCACTCTCTGGTCACTCTCAACAAATTTTCATCTCCTTCTCACCTCTTGAAGGCTGAAAGCTGATACCAGGAGCTGGGGCTGGGAGGATCATTCAGCTGATATTTCAGTAATTTCTGTTGTTTTTGGGAGAATTAACTGGAAATATCTAAACGGTTAGAAGGTTTGACACATATTCCTGCATTTGTTACAGAAACTCAGGTACATGAGATGCTTGGGCTCAAATTTGCTTTGATAGCATTTTAAAAGGAATCAGAGATAGTCTTGAGCTTTGGAGACCCAAGTACAGTGTGACTTGTGAGGCCATCACTAGTAGAAAGAACACGATCTTTGGAGTCAAAGAGGTCTGCCAACATAAACTCTGTTCTGCTACTGCTAGTATTCATTTTCTAAGCCTTTATTTCCTGATCTTGTGTCTAGGGGTGTGTGTATGTAAGCATTCAGTTGTGTCTGACTCTTTGTGACCCCATGGACTCTAGTCCACCAGGCTTCCCTGTCCATGGAATTTTCTGGGCAAGAATACTGGAATGGGTTGCCATTTTCCTCTCCAGGAGTCTTCCTAAATGAAGGATGGAACCCACCTCTCAAGCATGTCCTGCATTAGTAGGTATATTCTTTACCAGCTGAGCCACCAGGGAAGTCCCTGTATCTAGGTAGTATAATGTCTATGTGTGATAAAGGACTTCTGGTGATAAATAAATATGATGATATCCATAAAGTGTCCAGCATAGTTTCTGGCCCATTCATTGTTTAATTTCAATATAAAAGGAAGAGACTGGGGGGAAATAAAAGAAAGACAAAAAGGGAACCTACAGATTGAAAGAGATTTAGAGTACATGTCAATTAATTGTAATATACGGAGTTTATTGGGGTCCCCATTTGAACTACTAGAAAATACATTGGGAAGTTTAAATGCTGAGTGGACATTCAATGATATTAAGCAGTTATTAATTTTTTAAGATGTGATAATGGTATATCTATGTTTCATAAAAATAAGTTCCTAGCTTTTAGAGATACGCATTGAAATACTTATGAATAAAGCAAAAATTATTTATAAGCATTTCCATGATAAACAGTTGCACCTATACACTGCTGTTTTTTAAAAAAATTAAAGCCTGTTTATATAGATGCAAATAAAATTTTGCAAGCAAATAAAATATTCCTGCACATGTGCATTGAGGTAAATTAAATGCCAAGCAGAGTTCAGACACATCTGCTCTGTTTCTACTCTCACTGGGACTAATAATTAGATGGGAAGAAGTAACATTGTGCTGTGATGTTTTGCTGTAAGTATTTTTGGTGCTTTTTGTATAAGTGTTTCTTTTCTGACATTATGAAGTAAATGCATTCAATTGTTAGATATTATAATTCATATTTGAAATAAAAATTACCACTCAGCTCAGTTCAGTTCAATCAGTCGTGTCCACCTCTTTGCAACCGCATGGACTGCAGCACGCAAGGCCTCCCTGTCTATCACCAACTCCTGGAGTTTACTCAGACTCATGCCCATTGAGTCAGTGATGCCTTCCAACTATCTCATTCTCTTTTGTCCCCTTCTCCTCCTACCTTTAATCTTTCCCAACATCAGGGTCTTTTCTAATGAGTCAGTTCTTGAATCAGGTGCCCGAAGTATTGGTTTCAGCCTCAGTAACAGTCCTTCCAATGAACACCCAGGACTGATCTCCTTTAGGATGGACTGGTTGGATCCCCTTGCAGTCCAAGGAACTCTCAAAAGCCTTCTCCAATACCACAGTTTGGTGCACTGGGATGACCCAGAGGGATGGTATGGGGAGGCATGTGGGTGGGGGGTTCCAGATGGGGAACATGTGTACACCCGTGGTGGGTTCATGTTGATGTATGGCAAAACCAATGCAATATTGTAAAGTAATTAGCCTCCAATTAAAATAAATAAATTAAAAAAAAAGCATCAATTCTTCAGTGCTCAGCTTTCTTTATAGTCCAACTCTTACACCCATACATGACCACTGGAAAAACCATAGCCTTGACTAGATGGACTTTGTTGATAAAGTAATGTCTCTACTTTTTAATATGCTGTCTAGGTTGGTCATAGCTTTTCTTCCAAGGAGCAAGCATCTTTTAATTTCATGGCTGCAGTCACCATCTGCAGTGATTTTGGAGCCCAGAAAAGTAGTCAGCCACTGGTTCCACTGTTTCCCCATTTATTTGCCATGAAGTGATAGGACTGGATGCCATGATCTTAGTTTTCTGAATGTTGAGCTTTAAGTCAACTTTTTCACTCTTCTCTTTCACTTTCATCAAGAGGCTCTTTAGTTTTTCTTCACTTTCTGCCATAATGGTGGTGTCATCTGCATATCTGAGGATATTGATATTTCTCCCAGCAATCTTGATTCCAGCCTGTGCTTCATCCAGCCCAGCGTTTCTCATGATGTACTCTGCATATAAATTAAACAAGCAGAGTGACATTATACAGCCTTCACTGCCTCCTTTCCATATTTGGAACATGTCTGTTTTTCCATGTCCAGTTCTAACTATTGCTTTCTAACCTGCATGCAGATTTCTCAAGAGGCAGGTCAGGTGGTCTGGTATTCCCATCTCTTTCAGAATTTTCCACAGTGGTAATTTCCCAGAATAATTACCACTATTCCTCTTTTAATCCTCTAGATTTAATTTTAGACCATCCGGAGATTGCAAGGTGAGCTGTCAACAAATAAATACATTTTCAAAGCTACTCATCTGTGGAGGTCACGATCTTATTTCTTCTGTGTGATCAGAACAAAAGAAATAATGTGAATACTAAGTTTGATGTAAATCAAAACTCAAATACAAGAGTTTGTGTTTATCTGTGTATTATTCTCACTGACTGACTAAAACAATGAATTATACCCTTCAGGGAAAAACTGTCTAGCAGGAGAGGAACAGGCAAAAGCAAGGCTTGACTTCTCTGTAAAATGATCTCACTAAGGTATCTTTCCCAAATGTCAAGGATAACTGCGGTTGGAGTCAGTCCTGCCTGCCCTCCTGCTTCTGTGCTGATGTCAACTAACTCCTCATTAACATCATTTTCATTTCTTTTTCTCCAGCTTCAGAGGAAGATGGTCTCTTTTTGAAAAGAATAAATTTTTTTTTTTAACATTGTGGTAAAATACATATAATGTAAAACTTACATCTTAACTAGTTTTGAACGTACAGCTCTATAGTGTTAAGTATATTCACAGAAGTCTTTTATCATCTTGTAAAACTGAAATTTTATACTCATTAAACAACTCCTCATTTCCCGAGGGAATAGTTCAAACTTAACTTTTCTGGCTTTCTTACCTCTTCCCCACTCATTACAACCAAGATCCTTTTTGTTTACTTCTCTGAGGTCTGCTAAGGGTAGACCTCGTTTTGATAGCATTTCACACTCCACCCCTGCCATAATAATAATATTCTCCTGGCTCCACTCCTGCCTTACTGAACCTTCCTTCTAACTGAACGTTCCTTCTTTAAACCGCTGCTAAGTGTTGCTAAATGTTTCATTGCTAAACACTCTCTAAATGTTATCTGTTGGGCTCTTTCTGCCCTTGGCTTTCTACACCCATTTTGGGTAATCTCACTTACTCACTGCAATGACTTCAATTTTGAAGTTTCCCACATCTATACAAACCTCCATCCCTGGCCTCTTGCCTGAGCTTTAGGCTTAGCAAGATTCATTTTATTGTTATGCATCAGAATTTCTTATAGCACTAAATTTTCAGAGCTGAAAAAGACAGGGACAAGCTAGGCTGCTGCAAAAGAAGCTCCGCTTATCATAATGATATTTTATTTTGTGTGTGTGTGTGTGTGTGTGTGTGTTTCAGTCAAGATATTTTATTATTATTATTTTTTTAGTTTTTACTTTATTTTATTTTACAATACCGTATTGGTTTTGCCATACACTGACATGAAAAAAAGGTATACTGTAAAATCATTCATTCTTTTCTTGGCTTCTGTGAGGCCACAGTATCTTTTTCAAACTATAGTTGCATCTCCTTCTCAGCACCTAGAGCCGGTTCTTGGGTAACATCCTCTCCTCCAGTTACACCATCTCCTTGTTGTCCCAGCCAGCCCCACAGCTTTAGAAACACTGCATGGGGGTGGCTTTCAAATCTTTATCTACAGCTCTGACCTCTCCTTGGAACTCCAGCCATGTATATCCATTTCCCAACTTGTCACCTCCACTTGGACGTAATGATTCTTTCACATTTAACATGGTCCCATAGAAATTCCCAGTTTTCTCTCTCTGACCTGCTCTTTTCTCAATAAGCATTTCCAACATCCATCCACTGCACATGTTGAATATTCATCAGTGTTCTTTGATATCACTTTTCCTCTTGTTCCCCAGATTTAATTCACCCACCAAGACCTTTTTTTGAAACTTATGTTTGGTGGCTCATATGGTAAAGCGTCTGCTTGCAATGCGGGAGATCTGGGCTTGATCCCTGGGTCGGGAAGTTCCTCTGGAGAAGGAAATGGCAACCCACTCCAGTACTCTTGCCTGGAAAATCCCATGGAT
Source organism: Cephalophus harveyi (assembly GCA_006410635.1). Lineage (NCBI taxonomy): Eukaryota > Metazoa > Chordata > Mammalia > Artiodactyla > Bovidae > Cephalophus > Cephalophus harveyi. The sequence continues at coordinate 44,002 of SJYT01024264.1, forward strand.
GGTGGAGCCTGATAATGTTTGGTGGCTCATATGGTAAAGCGTCTGCTTGCAATGCGGGAGATCTGGGCTTGATCCCTGGGTCGGGAAGTTCCTCTGGAGAAGGAAATGGCAACCCACTCCAGTACTCTTGCCTGGAAAATCCCATGGATGGTGGAGCCTGATAGGCTACGGTCCAGGGGGTCGCAAAGAGTCTGACACAACTGAGCAACTTCGCTTTCACTTTTTAAAGACCTTTTTAACTCTACACAAGCATGTCCCAGTTCCCTCTGCTTCTCTCCATCTCTACTGCCATCAACCTAGTCCACTCTGATCCCTCCCATGAGGATGACTACTATAGCTTTCCAATTTATTTCCTTCTACTTCTGCTCCTGTCTACTTTCCACAAAGCAGCCTGTGATCACATAGAAATACATGCCAGACCATGTCACTTGTTTGCCTAAAAGCATGCAGTGACTCTGTTGTGTCCACATCTTAGCAATCTGGTGGACTGTAGCCCACCAGACTCCTCTGTTTATGAAATTCTCCAGGCAAGTCCATGGGATCGCAAAGAGCTGGACACGACTTAGCGACTAAGCAACAGCAATGCAGTGACTTCCTATGGACCTTCAAATAAAACCCAAATCTGTTGCCTCAGGCCACATGGCATTTGAATTCTAGTCTGTGTCGCACAGAGTCGGACACGACTGAAGTGACTTAGCAGCAGCAGCAGCAGCTGGGTCTACCTATTAAACTTAATTGCTTAGCTTTCACCTTCTTGATTTTGTTCACTGGCCTTGTTTCCATTTCTTGAACTGGCTAAACTTTTGTCTTCTTAGCACCAGTGTTTCCTTAGCTTGAAATGCTTACCTCCCAATCATAGACTGACTGGCTTTCAGATTCTGCTCAGAGAGGTCTTTCTATGCAATTTAAAGTAGCCATCAGACAGTCTCTCTTATGTCAGCCTATTTTTCATTTTTACACAGTGTTTAGCGTTATCTTCTACTTTTCTTGTTTATCTCTTCACTTGTCTGGTTATTATCTATTTGCCTCTGCTAAAACACTCTGTGAGCCTAGAGATCTTGTCTCTTTGGTTCATTCCTGTATTCCTAGAGCTTAGACAGAATCTGGCAGTTAAAAGGATATTTTTAAAATGCTTGAATGAATGAATAAAATGTCTCCAGACATCAAACTTTCTAAATAAATGCCAATAAAACAAGGTGCAATTAAGCATTTGCCATAGCAAATAAAACATCATCAAGGTATTTGTTCTGAATCATAATTATATAAAAGTGGAAAGTGCAACTCTGAAATATATGTTCATGTTAGGTGTGACTCATTGGCTGAAGTCTTACATTTTGGACCTGTATTTTTATGTGATAATTGCAAGTCCTGCTATGCAAAGGTGAGTGTACTACCTCTCCTTTCTCTGGCCTCCCAGCCCATCTGCAGTCTACTGCTTTCTGGTCTCCAGTTATCTCTACTTTAACTGACACCTTTTCATAAACTCTCCAGTGACCTTCTTCTGATGAACATATCCAATGGTCCCAGCTTATTTGAATTACTATTGATCGAATTACTGTTGATTGAATTATTATTTATCACCCACGCTGTGTTAGTGTTAGGCACTGATTTGACACGTGGTAATAAAAAGAGGAAAGGACACTTTCCTCCCCAAACTAATCAAATAAACAAAGCAAAACCACCGAGAAAATCCCCAAATGCATGTACATGTGTGTGCATGTGCATGCGCACACACACAGACATACACACACACACACACAGACATACACGCAGGAAACAAAGATAAAAACAGAAACCAAGGCAAACAATGACAAACTAAACAACTAAATGGCCACAAACTAAACTATGAAACAGACTTGTTTCCTGACCTCAAATATTCAATTCTAGCAGGAAAGTTAAATAAATAAGCACAGAGATAAGCATTTAATTATATTGTGATGAGTGTGATGCTTGAGACAGGGTGCTCGGGGCTGGTGCACTGGGATGACCCAGAGGGATGTGATGGGGAGGGAGGCGGGAAGAGGATTCAGGATGGGGAACACAGGTACACCTGTGACAGATTCATGTCAAGGTATGGCAAAACCAAGATAATATTGTAAAGTAAAATAAATAAATAAAACTGAAAAAAAAGAAAATAGAAAAGTAAAGCACCTGATGTTCTGAGAAATGATAACAAGGAACCCGGTTTGAATCAAGGATAAAGGCAGAGCCTCTGAAGAAGAGATCTGAAGGAGAAGGGAGAAAAAGTCCAAATGGAGAGAGAAAAATTAATAATAGCTCGGAAAATGTGTTTGCTTGAACAACACATGAAGAATATGAATCCTGTTTGGCTAATCATTTCCCGCAAGCAACAGATAAAGAGGAAGAATTGTCCGCTATCACAAATAAACTAAGCAGTCACGGGGGTAAAGATGATATGATCAAAGACAAAGCATTCTGGAGCCATATTAGAAAGCAGATAAGAGAGGGATTAGCTTGCAACTTTTTTTTTTTTTTTTTTTTTTGAGGTAATTCAGGGAAAAAGAAGAAAAAGCCAAACTGCTTGAGAATGTGGAGAGTATTATGCAGATACTCCAGCAGAAGGAAGGAAAGAAGTTAGGTCCCTGTTGAGACACTGATTCTTGCTACATTCCATCCAACATACCAGGGAATTTCTGGGAAGATGTTTTCCCTTCTGACATATAGCAGACATTCCCTTAATCCTTAATGCTACATAAATGTAGGGTACATCCAAGGCCTCAAGTTTGGGGAAGATGAAATCATTGACTGAAAATTGTTTTCTACATCTAGGATTGCAAACAATAAGTATGAAAGAGAAACTGATAGTCTTTGCAGAAATGAAGCTTCCTTTGTGTGGTTAGTACATGTGATTAAAACAGGAACTGCAAAGTGTACTCCCCACCCTGTTTGGAGTTTTCTGGATCTTTGGCACTTTCATTCCTTGTACAAAAATAGGGGGAAAGTCTTTCTCTTTCTGTTTTTAAAAAATAAAAAAAATTTCTAAGGTAATAATTCTCAATCTTGCCTATACATCAACTTTACCTTGGGTCACTTTGAAGGCTCCATGTGCCTTTGAAGTACTTCAAGACCTCCTTATCAGTTTGTCTGGGATGGGTGTAGGGAGCAGCTTTAAAAATCTTCCCAATTGATCCCTATGTGTGTCCAAGTTTAAGATCTATTTTAGTAAGCCTTTATTTATCTTCCATCTCTTTTTACTTTTAAAAAGAATCCATTTTCTGAAAATTAAATAAACATTGAAAAAACCAACCCCAAACTTAAATGAGCAGATATCTTAAAAAGGAGAAACTTAGAAACTTCAGGTAGATTGTTTGTAGTCCCACTGTCCTGTCCTCAACAGCCTGCCTTGTAGGTAGTGATAAGTAGCTGGGCCACAGGTCCTGATAGGCAAGTCTGGCTTTGGCTGGAGAACCTGGTTCAGTTCAGTTCAGTTCATTCACTCAGTCGTGTCCGACTCTTTGCGACCCCATGAATTGCAGCACACCAGGCCTCCCTGTCCATCACCAACTCCCGGTGTTCACTCAAACTCATGTCCATTGAGTCAGTGATGCCATCCAGCCATCTCATCCTCTGTCATCCCCTTCTCCTCCTGCCCCCAATCCCTCCCAGCATCAGAGTTTTTTCCAGTGAGTCAACTCTTTGTATGAGGTGGCCAAAGTATTGGTTTCAGCCTCAATATCAGTCCTTCCAATGAACACCCAGGACTGATCTCCTTTAGGATGGACTGGTTGGATCTCCTTGCAGTCCAAGGGACTCTCCAGAGTCTTCTCCAACACCACAATTCAAAAGCATCAATTCGTCAGCGCTCAGCTTTCTTCGCAGTCCAACTCTCACATCCAAACATGATCACTGGAAAAACCTGGTAGGGTTTCTCAAATATTCTCACTCACCCCAGCCTCTGCACGACTCTAGATGTGTACATCAGTTCTCTATCTAGTATCCTCTGCCTTTGACAAGTCACATGTTCTCATCTGGTCTTCTGAAAACTGGGCCCTGGAGTCATAGCAGCTTCCCTTCCTTGCCATGATTTCCCTTCACTTTGCTCTCAGTTTCCTCTAGCAGATGCCAGCATAGGTACACAAGCTTTTATCTGCAAACCTTGGGGCTGCATGTGTCCTGAAATTCAGCATGTCTTAGGCTTTGGAAAGGTAGATTCTGCGTTCCATGTCTTATGGACTTTTAGTGTGGTGAAGCAGTACCCTGTAATCAAGCACTTGCCTGTTTCTTCAGGAAACATGGGACTACTCTCAAGAAATAGGATGAATAATGACTGCAAACAGTCTCATGTCTGTTCAAGTTTTGCCACCAAATAACTTTGCTAGAACTTTGTGAATAAAAACCTTTTTTAGACCCAGAGAGCAAGGAGACCTGTGGTAGCAGTATTATTTAAAAATTGTTTTGCAAGACTGCCTTTTCACTGACTTTACTGGTTTTTCTCATTGCTTATAACAGAAACATTGTAACATGAAGTTAAGTGCATTTCCATTGTTGGTTGCTTTCTGAGTGTTAATACTTTCCATTTTGTCAAAATGGAAACCCCAGATAACCCTAGATTTTTTTGTTGGGGGAGAATAAAACTAAAATAGATTGAACAAACAGACCTTTAGAAGCTGTTACCATTGAACCCTGTTGACTCAAGCTCGGAAAAGGAAATAGCTGATTTAAACCTCAGGTGGGCCATTTCAACCACGGTCATCTTTATAACTCTCTTCAGCCTTTAGACATCTTTCCCTGCTCTAATCATAAATTATTTAGTCTTCACAGTTGTAGTAGCTGAATTTCTATTGTATTGGTCTTCCTCCTATCTGTCAGGACATGGGTCCAGGGATTCCAGTGGGGGAGGTGGGCATGTTGTAGAGATAGAGCTGTTAAATATCATGTTACCTCATTGTTTTCACTGGCTAGTGAGGCCCAAGAGAACTCTGAGTCATATGCATCTATTTTCCTATTAGATTAGCTACTTGTTAAGAGTGGATTTTCTTCCTTGTCTGCTCCTTAGATTATGTGGTATAGATCGTGGATGGTTTAAAAACTTCAAATGTTTTTTTAATAGTTGATAGTAGAGTTTCCTTTGGGAATAAGTGGTCTTAAAAGAAGAAAATACCTTGGAGCAATTGGGTATTAAAAAATAGGCCCACCATAGAATGCAGAGGGTGAGGGCAGACTAAATGGAGGGTAGAACTACTTTATATTAAAAAAAACACACACACACACAAACCAAAACTGGTAGTCATTGGAGGGGACAGAAAGAGAATGGCTGAGCAAGGTGGATAATCAGCCAAAAAGACTTTCTAGAACAGAGAGACTATTAATAGTAATTGTGACGGATCAGTAGTGCAATCCCCATCTATTACTTAATCTTTCTAAGCTTTTTGTAAAATCTGCTGCACAGAGGCTTTGTGTGCATAATTGTGTGTGTGGTGTCTGTAAAACTAAGAAAGGTAGCTGGAAAACCCATCAAATAAAGAACAAGTTGCAAAATGCTGAAAGGTTGTTGCTGAGCTGTGAAAGATGCCAGGATTCTTGGCCTCCAAAAGAGAAGAAATCAAGGAGGGGCTAGTGACAAGACTTGATCACTCAGAGCTTTTGTGTAATAAAGTTTTATTAAAGTATAAAAGAGATAGAGAAAGCTTCTGACATAGACATCTGAAGGGGGCAGAAAGAGTGCCCCCCTGCTAGCCTTTAGCAGTATGTTATATACCTATCAGCAAGCTGTTAATTAGAGAAAGGAGATGTCTCAAAACTCAGAGTGGCACAAGGCCCCTCACCCACAACATGCATTTTGAGATAACATTGGCAGCAGGTGAGTCATCCCAGGCTAAAAAACAATTGGCATGAATCTTGAAGAAAGGCAGCTTTCCAAACAAATATATAGTTTCATTAACATGGATTAGGAGAAAAATGTATGAGTAAAATACACAGGTTTGTTGAGCTCTCATTGGTTCTGAGTCTTAAGCGAAACCGACTTGAAGAAACACAGAGTCTAGGGTAAAAAGATAGTTCATTAACATAGCTTAAGAAAAACATTTCCACAAGAAAAACACATTGGTTAGCTCAAGGTTTGAGAAAAGTTAAGTTTAGGTGGAGCCAGGTGTCATCATGGCAATACAGAATTTTAAGAGAAACCTCCTTTTAATTTTGTATAGAGGAGGGGAAAAAAATCTGACACTTGTAGTCTGTCTGTTTCCTTCTGCTGCTTAAGAGAGATAAAGAAATGTCAGACACTTGCAGCCTATTTCCTCCATTTGGAGACCCCTAGCCTTCCTGCCTGTTACCCTCTCAATGCCAAGTGGTGAACAAGAAGTCAGCTGAAGCAGAAGGTGGTCATGAAAATGAAAGTCCCCCAGAAATGCACAGAAATCTTGGACAGGGATTTATTTAGGCTTTCAACATGAGGTGTGTTGGAGATCAGTCTTATCTAGATTTTAAGGCAAGATGACCATGAATATTATGTAGATTAAGTAGTAAATGCTCAACAAAGGTTACAGATGACAAAAAATGATAAACACTGGACTTAGTAGAATGTTATAATTATCTACAAAATGGAAAGGGTCCTGGAGAAGAATTTAGAGGTTCTGGGTGTGAATTTTTTCTTTTCTTTAAAAAGTTTTTTTTATTATTTTATTTTTTCTTTTCTTTGACTCCCACCATCTTAACTTTTCCTAGAATCTAGATACAATGAACTCTAGCAGGATGGTTACCACTATTTAAGCCTTAAACTTAAGGTTCTTTAAATTAGTTCAATATTTGTAAATATGAAAATTCACATTCTATCACATTGTAAATAGTGAAAAATTTACTCAATATTAATGTACACAAAATTTTGTATGAAGCCCATGGACTTTTATACTGCAGCATTTTTTAAAAAAATTGAAGTATTATAATGTTAATTTCAGGCATACAACAAAGTGCTTCAGTGATATGTGTGTGTATAACTTTTTCAGATTCTTTTCCATTGTAGATAGGTTATTACAAGATATTGAATATAGCTTTTCCTCTCCCATACAGTAAATCGTTGTTGTTTATCTATTTTATACATTGTAGTGTGTGTCTATTAATTTCAAACTCCTAATTTATCCTTCCTTCTCCCCTTTCACCTTTGGTAGTCATAAGTTTGTTTTCTATGTGTGTGAGTCTATTTTTGTTTTGTGAATAAGTTCATTTTAATCCTTTTTTTAAGATTCCACAGACAAGTGATATCATATGGTATTTGTCTTTGTCTAACTGACTTCACTTAGTATGATAACTTCTAGGTACATCCATTTGCTACAAATGGCAATGTTTCATTGTTTTTCATGCCTGAGTAATATTCCACTGTATGGAAGCAACCTAAATGCCCATTGACAGATCTATCAATGGGCATTTAGGTTGTTTCCATGTCTTGGTTATTGTAAATATTTGCTGCTGTAAATATTGTAAATACTTACATGGTGGTGCGTGTATCTTTTCAAATTAGAATTTTCATCTTTACCAGATATATGAAATGTGGTCTTTTTATAAGTTCTTTATAAATATAAAGAGCTTTTTATAAGCTCTTTATAAATGTGGTCTTTTTATAAACTCTATAACAAAATTTTTTTTGCTTACCTGTCCTAGCCTATGAAAATTTGCAACCAACAGACCCCCTCCCACAGCTTTTCACTGTGTCCTTAAAATATATAACTGATTCTTCCTCTTAGACAAGGAGAAAATAGCAAAATTCCTACCCAGAAAAAAACGTTAACCCAGAACTATCAAATTTTGGTTTCAGCAGATAGAACACAAAAAATAGATTATAGGAAACTCTTTCTTAAATCTTTTAAATCCCGTGGACGGAGAAGCCTGATGGGCTGCAGTCCATGGGGCCGCTAAGAGTCAGACATGACTGAAGCGACTTAGCAGCAGCAGTATTACAGAGATTTACAGTCTTGACCAAAAGAGGATATAGGTTTCTCATTAAACTCTGTTTTAATGTGTCTCCAACTTCTATAACAGCTTTTTGGTCAACTTGTTTCCATTAGATATTACTGATTTTATTTATTTATTTTTATATTGTATTTTTTAAATTAGAGGATTATTACTTTACAAGAGTATGGGTTTTTTTTTTTTTCATACATCACCATGTATCAGCATTAGGTATGCATATGGCCCCTTCTTCTTGAACCTCCCCCCCACCTCCGTCCCCATTCCACCCCTCTAGGTTGTCACAGAGCACTGGTTTTTTGTTCTTTGCACCATACATCAAACTTGTACTGGCGATCTATTTTACATATGGTAATGTATATGCTTCAAAGCTATTATATTTACTGTATATCAGAAACCAACAGAAATTGTAAATCAATGATATTCCAATAAAAAATTTTCAAAAAAGGCAAAAAAATAGCTGATTAAAAAAACTGACAACTTAAACTTGCCATCCACACAAAAACAGAAGCAGTCCACAACACATTTGCCTTTCCTTCTGAAAGTAACCAGTCTTTTACCTTTAAACTTAAATGGTCAACAGAAGCAAACAGTTCTGAGAATATTCTTCCACACTTAAGGACTAATTAAGACTAGGATGGCAGGTATTAGACATATTAGTCACTTAGTTTTGTGAACTTTCTGGGTTGACTTAGTGACCTTCCCAGCTCCAGCTGTCTTCTCATCCACTGCTTGATGACACTCAAGACAGCCTTCTGTCTCATGTCATAGGCAGCAAAATCCTAAGAAGGACTGTCAGAAAAGCTCTCAAAATGCATGAGCTTTCTAGGAACCGTATGAACCATGCCAGCGTCACCAGCTTTACAGAATTTGGAGCCACTTTCCAGTTTTTTCCCAGAATAATAATCAACCTTCTTCTTCAGTACAGCAAACTTGGAAGTTACACGAACTGCACAAGGGCAGAGCTGGCAGTGATTTGGACTGGATGCCATTGGATAATTTCTTGAGCTGTGAAGCCAGCTGCTTCCACTTGTGGGTCATTTATGCTTTCACAAGTCACAATGCCACAACCAACATCTTTGAAAGATATGTTCTTGACATTGAAGCCCATCTTGTCCCTAGAAAGTTGTCACTGTTCAGTCACACAGTCATGTCTGACTTTTTGTGACACCATAGACCGTGGCACTCCAAGCTTTCCCGTCCTTCACTATCTCCTGGAGTTTGTGTCCATTGGGTCGATGATACCATCTACCTATCTCATCCTCTGTCATCCCCTTCTCCTCCTGCCCTCAATCTTTCCCAGCATCAATGTCTTTTCCAGTGAGTCAGGTCTTCGTATCAGGTGGCCAAAGTATTGGAGCTTCAGCTTCAATATCAGTCCTTGCAATGAATATTCAGGGTTGACTTCCCTTCGGATTGACTGATTTGATCTCCTTGCAGTCCAAGGGACTCTCAAGAGTCTTCTCCAGCACCACAGTTCAAGAATATCAATTCTTTGGCACTCAGCCTTCTTTATGGTCTGGCTCTCACATCCATAAATGACTACTAGGAAAACCATAGCTTTGACTATACAGACCTTTGTTGGCAAAGTAATGTCTCTGCTTTTTAATATGCTGTCTAGATTTGTCATAGCTTTTCTTTCAAAGAGCAAGTGTCTTTTAATTTTAAGGCTGTGGTCTCCATATGCAGTGATTTTGGAACCCAAGAAAATAAAATCTGTCACTATTTCCATTGTTTCTTCATCTATTTTCCATGACGTGATGGGACTGGATGCCATGATCTTCATTTTGAATGTTAAGTTTGAAGTCAGCTTTTTCACTCTTCTCTTTTACCATCAGCAAGAGGCTCTTTAGTTCTTCTTGACTTTCTGCCATAAGGGTGGTATCTGCCTCATCTGCTTATCTGAGATTATTGATATTTCTCCTGGCAATCTTGATTCTAGCTTGTGATTCATCCAGCCAGGGATTTCACATGATGTACTTTGCATAGAAGCTAAATAAGCAAGGTGACCATAAATAGCCTTGGTGTACTTATTTCCCAATTTTGAACCCACTCATTATTCTATGTCCAATTCTACCTGTTGTTTCTTGACCCATATACAGGTTTCTCAGGAGGCAGGTAAGGTTATCTGGTATTCTCATCTCTTTAAGAATTTCCCACTATTTGTGTGGTTCACTCAAAGCTTTACAATGCATTTCAAAAGATCTGACTTAAGCTGTAATGTTGACTAGAGTAGATGTGACCATTTTGCTGGGTTCGAGAACACCCGTCTCCACAGGGACAGTACCAATACCACCAATTTTGTAGACACTCTGGAGGGGTAGATGCAAGGGTTTGTCAGATGGAAGAGTTGGTGGCAGGATCCAGAGGTTCAAGCAGCATGGTTTCACTGGCATTGTCATCTTTATGAGTGACTTTCTAATACTTGAGCCAAAATGTGTTTGCACTTGGCTGCAGCATGCTGTCACTATTCCAAACAGAAATTGGTACAAATGATACATGCTGGAGCTATTGCAAGTTTTCTTAATGTAGGTGCTGACTTCCTTAACGATTTCTTCATATCTCTTCTGGCTGCCGGGTGTCTCAGTGGAATCCATTTTAATACCAATAATTACTTGTTTTACTCTCAGTCTATAAGGCAGAAGAGAACACCCTCATGGGTCTGCCCATTCTTGGAGATACTTGCTTCAACTCCACCAACACCAGCAGCAACAATCAGGACAGCACAGGAAGCCTGAGGTGTGCCTATAGTCACGCTTTTGGTAGTCTCTGTGTTCCAGGGCATCAGTGAGACTACTTGCTGATCTTGAATTTCTACAGGAAATTTCAATGATGATACCATGCTCAGGTGCAGCTTTCACTTGGTCCAAGGTCCAGGCATACTTGAAGAAATCCTATCCTGTATCAGTCACCTCCCTTCTCAAATTTTTCCTATGGTTCTTTTGTTGATACCGCCGTGGTGTAGACTTGCTGTAATCTATGTTTCAGTTCAGTTCAGTTCAGTCGCTCAGTCGTGTCCGACTCTTTGCAACCCCATGAATCGCAGCACGCCAGCCTCCCTGTCCATCACCAACTCCTGGAGTTCACTCAGACTCAGGTCCATCGAGTCAGTGATGCCATCCAGCCATCTCATCCTCTGTCGTCCCCCTCTCCTCCTGCACCCAATCCCTTCCAGCATCAGAGTCTTTTCCAATGAGTCAACTCTTCTCATGAGGGGGCCAAAGTTTCCACTTCAGCATCATTCCTTCCAAAGAAATCCCAGGGCTGATCTCCTTCAGAATGGACTGGTTGGATTTCCTTGCAGTCCAAGGGACTCTCAAGAGTCTTCTCCAACACCACAGTTCAAAAGCATCAATTCTTTGGCGCTCAGCCTTCTTCACAGTCCAACTCTCACATCCATACATGACCACTGGAAAAACCATAGCCTTGATTAGACAGACCTTAGTCGGCAAAGTAATGTCTCTGCTTTTGAATATGCTATCTAGGTTGGTACCATCACCTCCACTAGCTTTGTTCGTAGCGATGCTTTCCAAGGCCCACTTGACTTCACATTCCAGGATGTCTGGCTCTAGATTAGTGATCACACCATCATGATCATCTGGGTCGTGAAGATCTTTTTGTACAGTTCTTCTGTATATTCTTGCCACCTCTTCTTAATGTTTAGTGAGAACAACATTGACATGAGTCTTTTTCTTTCCCATTTTGGTTTAGATTTAGTTGTGATACTTGTATCCCGGCAGCAAATCTGTTGTGAAAAAGTAGGTTTGAATTCTGTGGCATTGAGTAATTATGTAACTTTGGGAAAAAGCTTTACTCTGAGCTGCAGTTTTCTTACCTGCCAAAGTATAGAAAAAGCTAATTATTGGTTTTCTTATCTGTAAAATAGCTCCAGTGTTAACTAAAATGCTTGAGGAAGGAGTCAGGAATTTGGAATCAGAAATGTACACGTAAAATATACCTGTGTTTGCATCCGGCTCCTGCCACTCTCTGGCTGTGCCACCTCCAGTTAGCCACTTAAATTCCTAAGCCTCGGTTTCTTTACCTATAAAGTATAAAATAACACCTATGCCTCAGATGGACTTCCCACATGGTGCTAGTAGTAAAGCACCCATCTGCCAATGCAAGAGACATAAGAGACATGGGTTTGATCCCTGAATTGGGAAGATCCCCTGGAGGAGGGCATGGCAACCCACTCTAGTATTCTTACCTGGAGAATCCCATGGACAGAGAGCCTGGAGGGCCACAGTCCATAGGGTCACAAAGAGTCAGACACGACTGAAGTGACTTAGTGTGCACAAACACACACACACACCTCAGAAGGCTTTGAAAAGATTAAATATTTTAGCCTAGGTAGACATGCTTGACGGAGAAGGCAATAGCAAGCCACTCCAGTACTCTTGCCTAGAAAATCCCATGGATGGAGGAGCCTGATAGGCTGCAGTCCATCAGGTCGCGAGTGAGCGACTTCACTTTCACTTTTCGCTTTCACACAATGGAGAAGGAAATGGCAACCCACTCCAGTGTTCTTGCCTGGAGAATCCCAGGGACGAGGGAGCCTGTTGGGCTGCCGTCTATGGGGTCGCACAGAGTCGGACACGACTGAAGCGACTTAGCAGCAGCAGCAGACATGCTTGATAAGTATTAGACCCATCTCTTTCAGATTTAAATTCAATTTCCTTGCTCAGTTTCTTTCTCCATGACCTTGAAAGGGAAAAATTTCTGGTTCTGTTGTACAGGGTGGTCCAACTTCACACCAACTTAGTTCTGTGAAGAAAAGGAAATAATGCTAATTCATCTTTGCATTTATCAATTGTATGGAATTTAGCAGCAATATTAAAATCCATATGCTACTATGGTTACTGATATAAGGTACTAAGTATTAACCAAGTAGGTGCTGTTTAAGGAATGGCATCCGGGGAGGTGATAAATTTTGCCTACAATTTGTTTTATATGGAGGAACCTGGTAGGCTGCAGTCCATGGGGTCGCTAGGAGTTGGACACGACTGAACGACTTCACTTTCACTTTTCACTTTCATGCATTGGAGAAGGAAATGGCAACCCACTCCAGTGTTCTTGCCTGGAGAATCTCAGGGACGGGGGAGCCTGGTGGGCTGCCATCTATGGGGTCACACAGAGTCGGACACGACTGAAGCGACTTAGCAGCAGCAGCAGCAGCAGCTTCTATATCTCTTATAAAGATAATACTTTCCCAGCATCAATTCTAAATCCCAAGTCTTTTTGTTTTAATAATCCTGGAAGACACAGTAGTAGTGGAACTCTTACTCACTTTTTTCACCCCTGGGAATAATTGGAAGCTGTATCTGTCACCCACCTCAATCCTAATCCCACTAAGCTGGGAATAACTCCATTTGGGTTTATAGCAAAAGATAGTGCACAGCAAAGAAGATATGAAACCCTCAATTTTCCTGTGCAAACAGGAAGTCCATTTCTTTATCTGGATCATGTCCTAGTGTTTCTTCTCACTAAATAGCCAGCCATCATCAGGATGCCTTGGACAGGACTTTATCTCACTAAATACTGCTTTTGCAGTATTGTTGAGCAAAACAAGTCTAACTATCTTACATCTGTCTATATTTCTTTCCATCTTCCTAGTATCATGAAAAGGGAAAGGGAGCTCTTCTCAGGACCTAAGAAGTGTTGATGGGCCACCTTTTCTGCGCTAAATCTTGTATTCCCTGTTGGTTTCATGCTGTCTCCATTTTACCCACAGTTTGTACCTGAGTTTTACCTACCAAAGAAAGCTAAACTTAGGGTAGTGGGTCTGAGAATGGGAGGAAAGCGTGTAACATTATACAGGAAAGCATGTAATATTATACAGAATATATATAAAAATATATATTCTTAATTTTGGTTCATATTTTCATCCATTATCTTAACGGAATGAGATCTTAATGGGAATATAGGCTGTATTGACTCAGTCCCTTTATAATCACTCCTAGGTTGAAAAAGATGGTTCTAAGCTGATGAAGAATTTCCAAATGATTATTGTATTTCAAAAAATGCTCTACTAGGCATTGTGTTGATATGTGCTGCCTATATTCCTGGGCTAATATTAATATTTCTTTTTATTTGTATTGCCCATAATCCTTTTTGCTGAGTATTAATGATCTAAACTCTAAATTCCTAAAAGAAATGAGCAGATTATGAACGTTTCTCTACCCTATTGTCATTAGGATGGTAATGGAGCACAAAAATAGTTGGTGCTGATTTATTTTGCCCTGGAAACTCAGAATACCCCAAGTTATAAATATACCTTAAACTGAGAGGTTCAGTGTTTCAATGTAGATGTAACATCAAAACTATGCCTTCAATTTTGATTGATGAGCAAAAAGACCTTTGTCAGGTCAGCATGATGAAATTGTGCTAATAAAGGAAAATGAGACATAGAAAAATGGTTTTAGAGGTTCAGAACTTTATTAGAATTAATAACTAAGCAATAATGGGCTCTAAATATATCCTATAATGAACAGAGGGCAAGGAATATCTAACTTAACGTAGACAGGCTATTTTCCAGAAGTTGACTATTTTGTAACTCAGCGTAGTTTCACATAGGATTAGTAAATGGTGGTTGTTTTCTCAAGGACTTATATGCATTTGTAAATGTGGTGTATGAGGTCTAGGACTTCAGAGAATGGAGTAGGCATGGGGTGAAGGAGGCAGCAGGTGCAGGGAGCTGGAATAAAATCGGGCTTCTCTGGAGCACTGGGGTGAGTAGTCAGAGTCACCTGGAGCATCATGCTGCAGTCTAGATCCAGTGATGGCCCGTGGCACCTGGGCCTTCTGACTTATTGAAGTCTGACCAGTAACCACAAAGCCACATCAATTCAACTTCCTAACTGCTTATTGTACGTGCGTGCTAAGTCACTTCAGTCATGTCTGACTCTTTGCAACCCTATGGACTATAGCCTGCCGGGCTCCTCTGTCCAGGCATGAATACTGGAGTGGGTTTGCTGTGATATCCTCCATGGAATCTTCCTCACCCAGGAATGGAACCCATGTCTCTTACATCTAACCTGCACTAGCTGGTGGGTTCTTTACCACTAGCATCACCTGGGAAGCCCAAGTGCTTACTGCTGCTGCTGCTAAGTCACTTCAGTCGTGTCTGACTCCATGTGACCCCATAGACAGCAGCCCACCAGGCTCCCCCGTCCCTGGGATTCTCAAGCCAAGAACAGTGGAGTGGGTTGCCATTTCCTTCTCCAATGCATGAAAGTGAAAAGTCAAAGTGAAGTCACTCAGTCGTGTCCGACTCCTAGTGACCCCATGGACTGTAGCCTACCAGGCTCCTCCGTCCATGGGATTTGCCAGGCAAGAGTACTGGAGTGGGGTGCCATTGCCTTCTCCGAAGTGCTTACTAAATCTGTGTAATTCTCCTTAATTTTATTACCAACACCATCTCCCACTAGGACTCCTGGAATAATTTTCTAATCACTCTGGTCTGCATCTACACTTTCTCACTGAGTGTCCATAATACAATCAAACATGTTTAAAGACTCAACTTTTAGAGAATTATTGCTGTATTTGAATCTGTCAATAATTTTCCATTGTCCTTTCAATAAGGCCCCAAATGCTCAATGATCAAAACATTTGAACTTCATTCAGTGATTGTAAGGTAGGCAACACTTTCCCCAACAACAAGTAGTTGTAAAGAAGAGGAGATTGCAATTTGTTTGGCCAATTAACTGACATTTCAATATATAGCTATTGATAAAATAACTCCAATATTTACTATAACTCAATTTTATTCAAGAGTCATTAACTCATGGTCTGCAGTCCAGAACCAGCTTGTAAACATGTTTTGTTTAGCTTATACAGTATTAAAAATATTTCAGGCAGTATTTTAAAATTGAGAGAATGAAAATAACTGAGACTTCCAGCTCCCTTAAACCTGGGAGAGACTGAAGACCTGGGATTCATATTCCCCTCCTGGTAGCAAGAAGCTGGAATAGAGTGGCAAGTGTCCATTTTATGGAGAGCCGTGGTTCTCAAACATTTTAGGTGGGCATGCAGTATATGACAGAGAAGGCGATGGCACCCCACTCCAGTACTCTTGCCTGGAAAATCCCGTGGATGGAAGAGCCTGGTAGGCTGCAGTCCATGGGGTCGCTAAGAGTCAGACACAACTGAGCAACTTCACTTTCACTTTTCAGTTTCATGCATTGGAGAAGGAAATGACAACCCACTCCAGTGTTCTTGCCTGGAGAATCCCAGGGACGGGGGAGCCTGGTGGGCTGCTGTCTATGGGGTCGCACAGAGTCGGACACGACTGAAGCAACTTCGCAGCAGCAGCAGCAGTATATGAAAATCACCTGGAGGCCTTGATAAGCCACAGATTGCAGGTCTCACCAGGGAGTTTTCAATTCAGTGGGTCATGATCCAAAAATGTGCATTTCTGACTATCTGCCAGGTAAGGCTTATGCTTCAGGTCTGAGGTCCATACTTTGAGAACCATTGAGGTAGGAAATGTGCTTTCCAGCAAAACATGGTCCTTCCACTTACTGGTTCCTGTACCTTGGGTATCTGCTGCCACTTTATCACCAAGCTCACACTACTACCTTTAGTCTATTTAGAGAAATATTTCCCCCTATGTATCTCTCCAGACAATGGGAAAATTAAAAAAAAAAAAAAGGAACTGTTTGTCTATGTGGAAGCAAAGAACATTTCAACCTGTTTAAAATGCACTTAGGCCTTTTTACTCAAACTTGACTTTGTGAACTGTTTTATGGCAACTTTCACACACACAAGAAGAGTTTGCCAATAAACCTGAAACTAAGGATTTCAGTCATTTACAACTGGGTTTGAGCTCCTGGCTCTGACTTTTCCCAGCTCTGTGACTGTGGAAAGCTTTTGAATCTTATTAAGATTCATTTCCTCATCTATAATATAGGGATTTTTAATGATATGTATGTTAAAATAAAAAACAAATGGAAACCAGCCTCGAAAATTCCCTAAGCAGACGAAATCAGCAAAACTTAATTTAGTTTATTTTGCAAGACTTAACTTGTCCTGCGTCATTTCTTGCTTATGCCTCTGGAAATCATAAGGAAAACTTAAACTGTTTCCCAAAATTGTTGAGGTAACCATGGATTAATTCCCTATCACTTAAGAAAATTCTAATATTATAGTCTATCATTGTGAAGAATAAATAGTCACTTCACTGCTTTGTCATTTTATAAGCTGCTTTACAAATTCCACGGACAGAGAGGCCTGGTGGGCTACAGCCCACAGGGTCACACAGAGTCAGACATGACTGAAGTGACTTAACAGAAACTGCTTCTGTATAATATATCCCAGAGCCTCCTTCCATATTTTGGTTTGAGTTTCCCAGTTTGCAAACTGTCTTTTTGGTGTGCGTGTAATAAACTTTTACTAATGACTACTTTGGTGATTTGTTGGGTTTACTTCTGTTATTTATAAACTTTTGATACCTACACCACTGGTTTTACTGTGGAATTAAAAGATTGCATGGTGCCCGGTACACAATAAAGTGTTCAATAGCTTCTATCTGCCAGTTTCATTGCTGAGATTTTAATACCGATTTTAAAATGATGTAACCAGAACCTGGAAGGAGAGGAAAAATCTAAGAAAAAATGTAAAGCATTCAGAACATGGAAAACCTGGATCAGAAAGTTTAAAACCCAAACTGAGTAGAGGTTTGCAAAGAGGACATAAGACAACAAAAGAGAGCCTCAGTTGTTTTTAGGGAAGGAAAAACAAGGAAGGGGTACCTGCTACTTAGAGAAATTGTGCAATGTTAACAGACAACAGAAAGAAAGCAGAACTATCAAACTAGTGTTTTTATTTTTTTTCCTCCTTGGTCAAAGAGAAGTATTTGCAGTCAGAAAAGGAAGAATAAACATTGGTAAGAGGAATCTAAGTTTCTTAGAGACAGAAAGAGAACCATCCAAATGAGTTCATATTAGCCACATCATGTGTGTGTGCCAAGTTGCTTCAGTCGTATCTGGCTCTCTGCGACCCTATGGTCTCTAGCCTGACAGGCTCCTGTCCATGGGATTCTCCAGGGAAGAATACTGGAGTGGGTTGCTATGCCCTCCTCCAGGGATCTTCCTGACCCAGGGATTGAACCCACGTCTCCTGCTGCTCCTGCATTGCAGGCGGATTCCTTACCACTAGTGCCACCTGGGAAGTCCCATAGGCTACCAGGAAAAGGGCAGGCAAGATTGGGAAACCACAAATGGCAATCCATGAGGAATCACAGAGCGTGAGCACGTGTCCAACACATGTGACAGAGTTTATCCTGATTTCCAGGAGACAAGAGTCTCCTCAGTCTCATAACTTCATGCATTATAAGCCAATAAACTTGATGTTTACCCCAAGTGAAGTAGTACATGGATTGTTTATAAGCATTTAGAGGGCTTCGCTTGTGGCTCAGCTGGTAAAGATACACCTGCAGTGTGGGAGATCTGGGTTCGATCCCTAGGTTGGGAAGATCCCCTGGAGAAGGGAAAGGCTACCCACTCCAGTATTCTGGCTTGGAGGATTCCATGAACTGTATAGTCCAGGGGGTCACAAAGAGTCAGACATGACTGAGTGACTTTCACTTTCATAAGCATTTAGAAAAGGTAAAAGATGATTATAAACATTAATTCCTAAATGTCAGTTTTGTCATTTTCCTTTCTGGGATGATTATTAAGCTACTAGATCATGAAAATTAGTCACTCATTTGGTGAATAGCTATTGAACACCAACTAGGTGCAGGAATAGTGTCTGTTACATTTTTATTGGAGAAACGAGCAATACATTCATGTATTAATGAACATGGGATAGAATCAAGTGTTCTAGGAAGGAATGACACAGGAATCTGACCAGGTACACAAAAAAGAGTGGTGGCAGTCTTTACTGAATGGAATAATAGAAAACAAATTACCGTTTAGACTTAAAATATATCAGTGACATTGAGATGTCTATTAAGATACAGCTATAGAGCTCAAAGGCCCTGGAATGGAGATACAGATGTGGGGTTAATTAGCATGTATGATTGTCAGATTTTCACAGTGGCTGAAATTTCTGAGTTTTGAGTGAGAAGAGAGCTAGAATGCAGAGGAAAGGCTAGAATGCAGGGAACACTAATATTAAAGAAAAGAAGACGTATTGACAAAGAGGCCTGAGAGACAAAGCTCAGTGTGATGAGAGGAGAACCAAGAGAGAGTGCTGTTATCCGGCTGAGGGGGGAGGGCACCGCTACGCAGTGTTGAGGGTGCGCGTGGTTTGGAGACATGGTTTCTTGTGACACTAATTGGCACTGATGTGTGACTTCTGTGCATCAGTCCTCAGCTGTAGGATTACACCCTCACCTCAGGATGAAGGAAAGGAAGAGGGAGATGGACTGAGTGCTCAAAGAATGAGAGGTCTGCAGAAATGGTAAAATGAAGGAGCAAGGCGTAACAGCAGAAGCTGTTGAAAATGTAGATTCATATGGTGATTAAGATCATGTGCTATTGAGTGGGCAGCCAAAATACTGGTTAGAATAACTGAGACTCAAAATAGCATTGTTGGAACAAATGGTCAAATCTAACAGAGTGAAAAAATGTCATAGGATGTATATCTGTTCCTCCACTTGTCCAGGGAATTGGCAAAGTGCTGAATGAAACAGACTACGACAAATTCTGTGGAATGAAGATATATATACCACACTTGCTCCTTTTTTTATTTCCCTTAAAGGGACAATAAATATTTGATTAACATTTTCTTTTTTTAAGAAGGGATTTTAAGAGAGCAATGAACTGAATCAACATTTTCCATCCGGACACAAAAACGTGGAATTCAACTGACAGTCATACAAATAAAAAATACCTTTCAGATTTTATGTTGTTGTTCAGTTGCTCAGTCATGTCCAGCTCTTTGTGACCCCATGGACTACAGCTCACCACGTTTTCCTGTCCTTCACCATCTCCCAGAGCTTGCTCAAGCTCATGTCCATTGACTTGATCATGCCATCCAACCATCTCATCCTCTGTCATCCCCTTCTTCTTTTGCCTTCAATCTTTTCCAGCATCAGGATCTTTTCCAATGAGTCAGCTCTTCCTATCAGGTGGTCAAAGTTTTGGAGCTTTAGCATCAGTCCTTCCAGTGAATATTCAGGGTTGGTTTCCTTTATGATTGATTGCCTGTTTGATCTCCCTGGAATCCAAGGGACTCTCAAGAGTCTTTTCCAACACCACAGTTTGGAAATTACCAATTCTTCGGCCCTCAGCCTTCTTTATGGCCCAATTCTCACATGACTACTGGACATAACTTTGACAATACAGATCTTTGTCAGCAAAGTAATGGCTTTTTAATATGCCATGTAGTTTTTGTCAGATTTTATAGCTGACTTTGAATGCACTAACAAAAATATTAATAACATAAATAATATTTTGAGCATTTATTGTGTGTTAGATAGTTATAGATGTTCTATATGTATAGTAGATATATGAATCTCATTCCAAAGACTCAGTTAATTTAGGAAAATAACTTAATCATTTCTTCTAAATCAATTCTATGTTAACTCTCCTACTGCCTAGCTAAGAGTAATAATTTCAGGTGGTTTTTGTTTCTCTCTTCAGCCCTGGGTTGAGAAAAAGGTTATGGAGGGATTTACACTGTCCATTATCTAGTAAATTGGGGAAGTGGGGAGTCATCTGCTGAAGTTGAGTTACCCTAAAACTGCCTTTGGCCTGTAGCACAGCCCTGCCATTTAGGGTTAGAGGCTCACTCAGATGTTTTGCTGTATCATGTAAGGGCAGGGAAACTTTAAAAGGCAATGGACCATTTGTGCTGAGACTTTGAAAGAAACCATTTCCTCTTTGGGATCTGACTGCCTCCCCAGAAGCACTGCCCAGAAAGAAGGGAACTTGGCTCCAGGACCCCCACCATCTGTCTGTTCTACTTGCCTCCCCTTTATGTTCCCTTTCTCAGCCCATGAAAAACCCTATTCTAGGCAGAGAGTGGATGAAATTATGGCTGTCTGACCCCTATATCTCCAATATTAAAAAAATAAATAAAATAAATAAAAGGCAATGGACCATTTGTGCTGAGACTTTGAAAGAAACCATTTCCTCTTTGGGATCTGACTGCCTCCCCAGGAACACTCCCCAGAAAGAAGGGAACTTGGCTCCAGGACCCCCACCATCTGTCTGTTCTACTTGCCTCCCCTTTACGTTCCCTTTCTCAGCCCATGAAAAACCCTATTCTAGGCAGAGAGTGGATGAAATTATGGCTGTCTGACCCCTATATCTCCCATATATTTTGTCTATACATCATCCCCAAGCTCTAAGTTCCCCCCTTTAAAACTTTTTGACTAACTGCATCCCCTCCCTGCAGCAACAATATCAGGGTTGTCCATATTTTTGGAAAAGAGGAAATGCCAGGAGAAAAATGTGACAAAATAACTGTATCACCACACCCACAATAAATGCTTTGTTCTTGAAGCAACAAACTTAGATAACAAACTGGTAGAGTCATTGATGGTTGCAAGAAAGTGTCCTTCCAAATCTAAAATTTTGTAGTTCTGCTAATGTTAGGGAAGGCCAGTTGGTTTGTGTTGCTGGAAAGGACAGGAAAAATATGGGCATCATTTGAGGTATAGGGCAGCAGTGGGTCAGAGACTGGGAAAGGGCTCTGACCATTATAGCTGAGAATGATTTCAAGATTCTTAAGAAATAACGTGAACGGAACTGAAAACTTCTCTGATGCCTAATTGTTGACTTTGCCTCCTCTCTCAAGACCTCTAGTCATTAACTTCTCTTCCAGGTTAGGCCCTGCCATTTCCTCAGCTCCAAACCCCTGGCTGTGCCTTGATAGGACATCTCAGCCCTTGGACACCCTCATTCTTCTGCCTTGGGGTCAGGACATGGTGGGCTCTGAAATTTTACAGGACATTATTGTCAATGAACATTTATCAGTGTGGGGTGTTTAGAGCCCTGTGATAAAGTTTCACACGTAAACCTCAAGGGGCTTCCAATCATGTAGGAGAAATGAGGTACATGCATAACGTACCCCATCCCAAACGGCCTCTATGTCACTGCTCTAGGAGTTGGGAGAAGGAGAGGAGCACGAAAAGGAACTCTCAGCTGCTGAGTCAAGAAGGCGTGCACTTGTGCCACTTGAGTTGCAACTGCTTTTCAAGCCCTACCTAAAAATAACTCAAGCTCAATCTGCAGAAATTCTGCCCTGAGTGGGTATGCTTGTGTTCAAGAAGGATGAGTGATTCTTAGACCTCAGCAACTGAGCAGGAAGTTTCGACCTCAGCAACATCAGCAATTAAGACTAATAATATCTCCCATTCTGCTTCGAAGATGAGAAGACTATATAGGTGAAAGAGCACTAGTTGCTGTTCAGATATTTACTGGGATTGTTCATTATTATTTCACATTCAAGAGGTACAGCAGGTGCTTTTACATTCTGATCTGACTACTAAATCCAGAGTGAGGCCCTTCCCTCCAAACTGATCACTCTGGTGTTTAATCAGATTCTGAAAACCTCAGACTACCAAAGCACCCATTTTTAAAATTGCTGTTTAAGATAAATGTCCTACCCTTTTATGTTGTATTATTGAAACGGATTTGATCAGAGCAGTCCTTTGATGTTGTAAACATCTACACATCAGCTCATCTACTTTCAGATTAATCAAAATATTTAGGCATCTTCAGAGCAATTTCTCATATTCATAAAACAAGGCTATGGTTATTGACTTCCTGATATTATGTTTTGGGAAATCTCTGTATGACTTTTGTACAAGGAATAAAAGCTAGTTTCGTGGAACTACATTGTCAGAGTAATGAATGCTTTAAAAGTACATTGATTCAAAGCCTGCCAGGCTCTCCCCCTCCAGTGCGGCGAGGTGCCCTAGTGAGTCTTAGAAGGAAGGAAGCTCTTCCTTTGCCCCACTTCCTGTGCCTTCTCAGAGCTGGGCTTCGAGCCAGTGGGAACAGAGAACGACCAGACAGTTAAAAGGTCAAAGGCCGCCATGGTGTTCTCAGCATCTCTCAAAGGTTCTTACGAAACGAGTAGCAGGGAGCTGAGTGGCAGCGAGTGTACCCCAGAGAGTACACTTGAGTTTTTTATTTCACATGATTACATATGCAAATTGGTTTTTGATTCCCTGGTGCCACGGAGGTTATGGGGGTTATGGGGTGTCGAGGGAGGTGGAAGAGAAGTGTGCTGGGCATGCATGGGGAGTGGAGGAAGCTGGTTTGGGGTTAAAAATGTGCTACAGACATTTCCCTAAAATGAAAAAGCCCCACAATCACAAAAATCCAGACAACCAGGCAAGAACTGTGAATCTAAAAAATGAGACTGAATTTCCAAGTGACATATGATAATCCTGTGATACATTAAGAATTCTACATTAGCAGGACTTTTTTTTCTCGAATACTTCATAACTGGCTTTTTAAAGTTTTCCTATTATAGTCAGGTAAGTTAACACATCTCCACCCTGCTCTCTAAATTAAAACACCCCCCAGGAATGATGAGTAAATGTCTGTGACATTTTGGTTAATTGGAGTCGGTGTTGGGGAACCTTTTGACTGTTAACGGCTACAGGCATAACCTTTATTTGTTTTCATTAATGTGGTTTGAGAAGATGCAGGGTTGTGTTGGAAAGTGTGGGCAGAGGTGGGGAATTTTGAAAGCATATGAAGCTGTTTATTAGCTTTGTACGTTTGACATTTCAAAGACAAAACACGAACTTTGCAAAATCATATTCTTCAATGATAGAAATAGTATAACCAGGTTATGGACGTATAGATAAAAGAGAATGCAGTCTGTTTGAAACACATTATAAGGTTGAAAATCCTTATCAAATTTGCCATTTCCCCCACAAGGAAAGTGTAAGAGATCTAACTGAGATGTGCTGCCAGACATAGGAGGGTCAACCACAGGAGGAGAGAACTGGATCAGGAAAAGTGGGACTTGGGGAACAAAATGCAGCAGAGACTGGAGGTAAGGGATTTGGACCTTGCACAGCATTATCTAGAAGGTCTGACAACAGACTGCAGGTGATGGCTGGGCAATGTTAGCCACAGAGAATTTCAGAGCAAATGATGTTCAAGGGTCTTACCAGCACTGCCCAAGGGGAAGATGTAATTTAACACTTTTTAGTAGCGACATTTTAAAAAGTAAATAGGAACAGGTGAAAGAAACTTCAAGAACTTGGGTTGAATCCAGTACATCCTGTCAACAGGAGGCACTAGCTACTTCCAGTGCCGGGTAGCCACATGTGACTAGGACAGGGAAGAATTCAGTCAGGTTTTGGCACCAGGGAAGTCTTTCAGAGGAAGGCTAGTCTCATGAGGACTGATGGGAACTCTTCTGTGAACTGTTGTTAGTTCACAGAAGAGAAAAAACAGGTTAGAAACTTCATCAAAAAATTTCCATCTTATTTGCAGTGAAAGCTATAAACATTAAAATATCAGTGAGATACTGTTTCCCACCTGTCGAAATGGCATTGAAACATGTATACTATCATGTAAGAACGAAGCACCAGCCTATGTTCGATACAGGATACAGGATGCTTGGGGCTGGTGCACAGGGATGATCCAGAGAGAGGATATGGGGTGGGATGTGGGAGGGGGAATCAGGATTGGGAGCTCGTATACACCCGTGGTGGATCCATGTCAATGTATGGCAAAACCAATACGGTATTGTAAAGTAAAATAAAGTAAAAATTAAAAAAAAAAAAAGTTCTCATCAAAATACATTTTGTAACTATGTATAGTGATAGATGTTAACCAGACTCACTGTGTTGATCATTTACACTGTATACAAATATTAAATCATTATGTTGTACACCTGAAACTAATATAATGTTATGTCAATTATATCTCAATTAAAAAACTATTTTAAAAAATTAAAAAAAAATCGCAGTTGTTTGGACGTACTCATGCTGCTATTAGCAGTATAAATTGTTATAACTCTTTTTGAAAACAGATTTACATTTCATGTCAAATGTGTTCGATTTTTTTTAACTTCTAAGATTCTACTATGAAAAACAATAAAATTGATTATTTACTGAATGATGATCTTAGATAATATGTTTCAATGCCATTCTCCCAAATCATCCCACCCTCTCCCTCTCCTACAGAGTCCAAAAGACTGTGCTATACATCTGTGTCTTTTGCTGTCTCGCATACAGGGTTATCTTTACCATCTTTCTAAATTCCATATATATGTGTTAGTATACTGTATTGGTGTTTTTCTTTCTGGCTTACTTCACTCTGTATAATCGGCTCCAGTTTCATCCACCTCATTAGAACTGATTCAAATGTATTCTTTTTAATGGCTGAGTTATACTCCATTGTGTATATGTACCACAGCTTTTTTATCCATTCATCTGCTGATGGACATCTAGCTTGTTTCCATGTCCTGGCTATCATATAAGAAACAAATCACCAGTCTAGGTTCGATGCAGGATACAGGATGCTTGGGGCTGGTGCACTGCGATGACCCAGAGGTGGGAGGGGGGTTCAGGATTGGGAACACGTGTACACCTGTGGTGGATTCATATTGATGTATGTCAAAACCAATACAGTACTGTAAAGTAAAAACAAACAAACATAATATGCTTAGTGTATGTTTGAAGTCTTTTAATTCTAACACCAGCCCTGCATGTGCTAAGTCACTTTAGTCATGTCTGACTCTTTATGACCCCTTGGACTGTAGCCCGCCAAGCTCCTCTGTCCATGGGATTCTCCAGGCAAGAATATTAGAGGAGATGCCATTTCCTTCTCCAGGGAGTCTTCCCAACCCAGGGATTGAACCCACATCTACTTTTGTCTCCTTCACTGGCAAGCAAATTCTTCACCACTAGCACCACCTGTGACGGAGTTATTATTATCCAGTTTTAATCCCTTGAAATAAGCTAAATTATGGAAAAATTTATCACCATGTTATTATAACATTGTTAAAAGAAGCAAAAAAATTAAACTCCCTCCACCCACTAGGAAAAAAACAGATAAAAAACTTAATTCAAAAATCAAAATGATTACTTAAGTGAACCTACTCAAGGCAATTGATGTTTTTACTGAAGTGTTCTTCAAGATATATAATTACATGGAAAATACATGTCTTAGTCTGCCATTGCCTCAATGAAGCCCTATAACAGAAGCACTGAATCTGCGTGGCATACAGCAATAAGCATTTATTTCTCATGCACACGTTTGCAGATTTGCTAGGATGTGGCTCTGCTTTGGGCTTCAGATAAACAGACTTTGGCTGCAAGCTTATGTATGATGCACTGTATTCATTTTAGAGCCTGTGATGAAGGACATCTGCTACTGGGGAAGCTCTTCTCATGGCAGACTCCTGGAGTGCAAGAGGGCGTGAGGCACAGGAGCAACAATAACTGCACAGAACATTTTAAGCATCTGCTTCTTTCATGTCTGCTAACTTTCCAAAGCAAGTCACATGGCCAAACACCTGGCCTAAATTTGAAGAGTGGAAAAGTTCCTCTCCCTGCCTTGAGAAAGTGGCAAGAAACTTATACATAATTTTATTATAGCAGAATAGAGAATTCAACCTACCACGGTCTGGTTTCCAACACTGTTATTCACATCCCTGCCACATATACTCACCCCCATTCCAACATCCCTCCTACTCTCATTCCATGATGGCACCAGGCAAAGAAGAAAGCACCTCTGGGTCTACATCTAGATGTCACTCCTTTTGGTCTAGAGACCTTTGGGCTAAAAAAGACAAGTCATCTCTCTCCTCCCACATCTTACTTACAAAAGTGGAACAGGAACAAGATGACCACAGTAAACACCCCCATTCTAATAGGGGAAGAGTGAGAAGCTTATAGTAGTCATGGGCTTATAGCAATTACAAAATCCTGGTAGGCAAATGTTGCCAGGTTCCCTTACCTGGCTGAAGAGAATGTTCTTGGATTAGATTCCATTACTGTGCCCTGGGAGGATCTGCCCATACCCTAGTCTGGTCTTCCCTCAAGCTCTTGGTACTACTCTTTGGGAGGTCCTTTGCCAAAACTCCCCTCTGGCCGTGTCTGAAGGCAACATTAGGGAATATGCCCAATTTGGTAGCTGAGCAACCTTCTCAGCTTGCTTCCTGCCTGAAGATAGTTAGGGAAAGAGAAGGTATTTTCATATCTAAAAGAGCCATGATCACTTTTAATTCAAGCTGATGTAAATTTTTCTCAAAACAGTTAAAATTTTCATTCCTACAAATCCTAGTATTTCTGAGCTCTGTTCACTCTCAATTGTTTGAAAACTCACCTTGTTTTTCTCTGCTTTCATCTCTTATAGTACCTTTTCAAATGCAATTAGCACTAGCCCACTTATCCTATCAGCACTGTGCATTGTGCTTGTCATGCCAACTTTATCAAGTCCACTTTCAGACTTTCGGTTTATTTAAAGTAACAGCTATAACAAATGCTTCACCACTAAATAACATGGATCAACATTGTTCCAGCCTCCCGTGACAATATCCCTGTTGCCTGCTCTCTAGTCCCCAAGCTGCTGGCACTTGTTTCAGGATTTGTTACTGCAGCCCCCTATTTCTAGTCCTTATTTTAGTCTTAGTTAGCTATTGTCACAATAATGCTCTATAACAAGCAGCTATAAAACCTTACAGGCATGCAGCAATAAGCATTAATTTCTCACTTATGTGGGTTGGCTGAGGTTTGGCTCAACTTCCAGCTCAGTGGCAGCTGGGCTTAGGTCTTGGCCTTGGGTTGGATTCACATCTGCTCCACTTGTGGTTGTTCCGTAGCTACGGCTGCATGAGCTTGTCTCATTATGGACAAACACATTGCAAGAGAACAAGCCTGGCCACGTCAGCACATTCCAAGCCCGTGCTTGCATCATGTTGCTTTGTCTTTTTATTCTGCATTTTTGATGCTTTAGCATTTTGGGGGCCTTGCTAACGCTGGAGGGACTGCCCCTCCCAGGATTAGCTAATTCCTGGAGACAGTGAATAACTAAGCTTTCCAGTATGCCTTTCATATGCAAACTGATATAGAGGCCATACCTCCAACCATCTCTTTTATGGAGCTCTTACATTCTTGGCCAATATTTCCCTGCTCTAATCACCCCAGGGCCAGGTGCCAGACAACTAGGAACAACACAGAACCCACTGAAACTATTAAAAATAGTCAATCTGCTTATGCTGCTTTACCCATTCCTTCCCACAGAAACCACAATAAAGATCTTGCCCACATTTTCCCCTTGTTCCTTCTGCCTCCCGACTGACCTTGTGTGGCCTGTAGTATGGTAGGTCTCCTTTTCTTGAGATCTGTAAGTGAACAAACTCTCTCTTCAATGGCATTTGCTTCTGAATCTGTTGGCCTAGCCATACCTGAATAACTACTAATATCCCTGGTGGCTCAGAGGTTAAAGTGTCTGCCTCCAATGCGGGAGACCCGGGTTTGATCCCTGGGTCGGGAAGATCCCCTGGAGAAGGAAATGGTAACCCACTCCAGTATTCTTGCCTGGAGAATCACATGGACGGAGAAGCCTGGTAGGCTACAGTCCATGGGGTCGCAAAGAGTCAGACATGACTGAGCGAGTTCACTATACTATACTATATCCCTTTGTCCAATTTAAGTCACTTGGCCAAGCCCAACATCAAGGTGTGAGGAAGTACCCTCTGCTCACCAGCTCTGGCAAGAATGAGTACATGCTTCCACTAGAAGGGAGTGAAGAATCGGACACTATTTACCAGAATGGCAAGCCTGTGGGTGTCTAATTCTATTAGAGGAATTGGGACTCTAGAATCCCAATTCTGTTAGAAGAGTTAGGACTCATAATTCAATTTGCCAAAGC
The DNA here is from genome assembly GCA_006410635.1 of Cephalophus harveyi. Taxonomy (NCBI): domain Eukaryota; kingdom Metazoa; phylum Chordata; class Mammalia; order Artiodactyla; family Bovidae; genus Cephalophus; species Cephalophus harveyi. Next base: position 72,720 of record SJYT01024264.1, read on the forward strand.
TGAGATAGGGAGTATGATTTCAGATATATACAACTGAATCTATGCAGAGAAAGAAGTCTTGAAGGAAATACATTAAAATATTAATAGGGTATGTTTTGTGGTGCTAAGACTGTGGATGATTAAAATTATTCTCTTTCTCTATTTTACCAATTGTCTTTCATGAGGATATATTTATTTTAAAATTTAAAATGTACGATATTAACTAGAAACTGAGTCTTCTAAGAATTAAACTAAAATTGCTTGAATATCTTCTGCTTAAGAATGGTCCTAAAAGCAAGGAGATCCAACCAGTCCATTCTGAAGGAGATCAACCCTGGGATTTCTTTGGAAGGAATGATGCTAAAGCTGAAACTCCAGTACTTTGGCCACCTCATGAGAAGAGTTGACTCATTGGAAAAGACTCTGATGCTGGGAGGGATTGGGGGCAGGAGGAGAAGGGGACGACCGAGGATGAGATGGCTGGATGGCATCACGGACTCAATGGATGAGTGAGTCTGAGTGAACTCTGGGAGTTGGTGATGGACAGGGAGGCCTGGTGTGCTGCGATTCATGGGGTCGCAAAGAGTCAGACATGACTGAGAGACTGAACTGAACTGAAAAGCATGGACAAGGAGAATTTGCTGCTGATTCCATGTGTTAGGACAGAAAGGCTTCCAGAGCAGAGAGCCATGAAGGGCCTGGCATGGGCCACCCTCTTTTTATTTGCTATTGAAAGTGTGGTGCACAGACCACCAGCATCAACATCACCTGGATGCTTTTTTAGAAGCATGTAATTCTTCAGGTGGTTTGCATGCACATTAAAATTTGAGATGTACAGTGTTTATTATCAGAGAAGGCAATGGCACCCCACTCCAGTACTCTTGCCTGGAAAATGCTATGGATGGAGGAGCCTGGTGGGCTGCAGTCCATGGGGTCGTGACTGAGCGACTTCACTTTCACTTTTCACTTTCATACATTGGAGAAGGAAATGGCAACCCACTCCAGGGTTCTTGCCTGGAGAATCCCAGGGATGGCGGAGCCTGATGGGCTGCTGTCTATGGGGTCGCACAGAGTTGGACATGATTGAGGCGACTTAGCAGCAGCAGCAGTAGCAGCAGCAGTGTTGATTATCAGTTCAGTTCAGTTGCTCAGTTGTGTCCAACTCTTTATGACCCTATGAACCGAGGCACAACAGGCCTCCCTGTCCATCACCAACTCCTGGGGTCCACCCAAACCCATGTCCATTGAGTTGGTGATGCCATCCAACCATTTCATCCTTTGTCATCCCTTTCTCCTCTTGCCCTCAATCTTTCCCAGCATCAGGGTCTTTTCCAATGAGTCAGCTCTTTGCAGCAGGTGGCCAAAATATTGGAGTTTCAGCTTCAACATCAGTCCTTCCAATGAACAACCAGGACTGATCTCCTTTAGGATGGACTGATTGGATCTCCTTGCAGTCCAAGAGACTCTCAAGTGTCTTCTCCAACACCACAGTTCAAAAGCATCAATTCTTCTGTGCTTAGCTTTCTTTATAGTTCAACTCTCACATCTATACATGACCACTGGAAAACCATAGCCTTGACTAGGTGGACCTTAGTCGGCAAAGTAATGTCTCTGCTTTTGAATATGCTGTCTAGGTTGGTCATAACTTTCCTTTCAAGGAGTAAGGGTCTTTTAATTTCATGGCTTCAATCATCATCTGCAGTGATTTTGGAGCCCCCCAAAATAAAGTCAGCCATTATTTCCACTGTTTCCCCATCTATTTGCCATGAAATGATGGGACCAGATGCCATAATTTTCGTTTTCTGAATGTTGAGCTTTAAGTCAACTTTTTCACTCTCCTCTTTCACTTTCATCAAGAGGCTCTTCAGTTCTTCTTCACTTTTTGCCATAAGGGTGGTGTCATCTGCATATCTGAGGTTATTGATGTTTCTCTCGGCAATCTTGAGCCCAGCCTGTGCTTCATCCAGCCCACTGTTTCTCATGATGTACTCTGCATATAAGTCAAATAAGAGGGAGACAATATACAGTCTTGATGTATTCCTTTTCCTGTTTGGAACCAGTCTGTTGTTCCATGTCCAGTTCTAACTGTTGCTTCCTGATCTGCATACAGATTTCTCAAGAGGCAGGTCAGGTGGTCTGGTATTCCTATCTCTTTCAGAATTTTCCAGTTTATTGTGATCCACACAATCAAAGTCTTTGGCATAGTCAATAAAGCAGAAATAGATGTTTTTCGGGAACTCTCTTGCTTTTTTGATGATCCAGTGGATGTTGGCAATTTGGTCTCTGGTTCCTCTGCCTTTCCTAAAACCAGCTTGAACATCTTGAAGTTCACGGTTCATGTATTGCTGAAGCCTGGCTTGGAGAATTTTAAGCATCACTGTACTAGTGTGTGAGATGAGTGCAATTATGTGGTAGTTTAACATCATTTAAATTAAACACATTTTTACTTCATAATTCAAAGTAATTGATAGTTATTATTATTTTAAAGTTAAAATAGGCAGATAGTGGGATGGATAGGTGAACAGATTGGCCCAATGATAAAGTATCAAAAATTTTCATGTGACAAAAATTAATTATTCAATCTATAATATTTATTGATTGCAAGCTTGATGTGGGCACCTGTTTCAGGTAGGATAGCATTACCCTCTTCTTAAATTGTAACACAGACTATAATTCTGGGGGATGTTAGTTGGAGATTAATAGGTGTCCCACCGTGGGACATTACTATGGCTATAATAAATGACTATAAACTTGGTGAGTTAACACAAATTTACTGTTTTACAGTTCTGGTGGCAAGATGTCTGAAATGAGTTCCTTTGGGCTGAAACCAGGTTGTGAGCCCGGCTGTTTTCCTTCTAGAGGCTGCAGGGGAGGATCACCCCCTTGCCCTTTCCAGCCTCTACACGTTGCCTACATTCCTGTGTCCCTTTCCATCTCCAAAGCCAGCCATGGCTGGCTGTGGAGTGCTTCTCAGGCTGCCTTACTGACCCTCTTCCACCTCCCAATTCCACTTTGAGGGACTTTGGTAGCTATGTTGGGCCCACCTAGATAATCCAGAGCTTCTCTAAGCTTAAAGTCAGCTGATAGACAAGCTTAATTCCCTGTAAAGTTCCAGGGATGAGACTGTGGATGCACTTGGGAGACTATTAGCCTGTCTTTCATACCCATGAAATGGGAATTTGGTGGTCACGTAATTCTGCAAATAATATTCTCTTCTTGGAGTTTTGAGATCTTCATCAGCATAGTTAAGTCTCAGAGAATTCTTAAAGAGGTCTTTTAACTGTGCCCAGCCCATGAACTTTTCTTTTACTTGCACATTTCATCAAGTTGAGCCTGAAAAATAGGAAGAAATTTGGAGAAAATCAAAGAACTGACTTCTGCCCCAAAGGAGTTGAAGAAAGCTTTTTATTTTTTCAGTCATGTAGTTCAAATTAATCCTGAATTCATCAGTGCTGAGGGAATGCAGGGTGGAAGAGTGAGTGAGGACATCTGTAGTAATAAGAGGCCCCAATTACCAGGCTTCTATCCCATCACAGAGCACCGCTGAGTGCAGCAGCGGCTGTGGGACTCAACACCTATTTCCATTTTCACCAGTGACATATTGTGCCATTATGAATAATTTAAAAAATATGTCCTGGTCTCTATCACTCTGTTTCTTATATGTAAAATTGGGTTAACTGCATCCCTTTCATCCAATGCCATTGTGGGGTTTTGATTAATGTTAAAATGCTCTTTGGCATCTATATGCAGAAAGAGTTATCAAATTTCAGCACCAAATATTATGATGGTAATGAGAACTAGCTCACCAATATTTCATTATATTTTCAACTTTCCCCCCCACTAATTTACTGCATAAGTCATCAATGGCTACATATAGTATTATCTTGATAGGCAGAACAAAAAGCTTCTTTCATCTTTTAGATATCTCATGTTGAAACCACAAAATAAAAACTAGAGAAAGCTGTGTATTAAAAAAAAATTCCCAGAAGGCACTTTTTTCTTTTTTTTTTTTAACTGTGGTGAGCATAATGATTGCTTACAACAAAAAAGCCCTGAAAGGTCTCACATGTTCTAAGATTATTCATGCAGCAATTACGTTATTGATGACAATCTGTTTTTATGATAATATATTGTAAGCTATTTGAACTGACTCAAAAATGCATAGTATAATACTTGCAGTCCTCCTCAGGGCCTCTCTTGCCAAGATACCCTTTCACTTCCTTGATTAGAAAAAGCTAAAAAATAGAAGCATTAAAAAAAAAAAAAGATAAAGTTTGTCTACATTGAATTGGAAGTTGTAATTTTAAAGTGAAGACTCACAAAAAAGAGAAATTGTTGGGTACACTGACTTATATTCTCTATGATCTTGTTTATCTTAGTACGAATGTTGTACTTGTGAGCCACTACATAATGGCACAAAGGAAGGGGACTTATTTATTTGCAATTTGCCAAGAACAGAAGGGTTTTCCCAACTCAGATCTTAAATTTAACCTTGTGTTGTCATAGGTTTTCAAGTAACTATTTCTATTTCATTTAGGTTCTTAAGATTCTTGCTTGTTTTTGCGGAGTATGTAATAAATACCCTGGGTGAGTCTCCAACAAAAAATAAAGTTGAATTACCTTTTAAAAGAAGGTGTGCTTTCTGATCTTTAAAGGTTAAATCTCACTCTTGTTTCATTCAAGTTTAGTTACAACACTAATTTGAGGTTAGATCCATATGGGTAGAGTGAAACTGCCCCACTGAAACACCTATTTGTCATCATCTGTGTTCATAGTCTCAAAAATATACTAGTTATTAAATGAAAGATGCTTTCCATCCTAAAGAGCAGGATGCTTTCCCCCTCCACTTCATTTTCTTTCTTTCTTTTTTATTCACCACTTCATTTTAACGTATAATCTATGTAAATAATTTGAAGATGGGTGAAAGAAAAGTTTGGTTGAGTCTGCTGAGAGTAAGCAAATTGATAACTATTCTGATTTTTGTAAGCTGGGATACAGAAATATTTAATTATGTAAAATAAAATTTAAAAACAGATGTAGAAGTTAGGGTAAAGGGAAGCGGATAGAGAAGAGTAAAATGAGGTGAGGTCACACTTAAAATACACCCTGCTTTTGCAGCACACACAAGCAGGTTTCTCTACTAACACACACAATTCAGGCTAATTGGGATTCCATAGATCTGGGACACACACATTTATTTCTATATTTTTTTAGCAGCTCATGAAACAAGAGGAAATAACCTCTGATGAGAACCTCTTGAAGATAAAGGGAAGTCAGTTAGCCAGAGTTCAATTATTTTTGACAAAATTGGAGAGAATGAAACTCTCTCTGTATTTCTCTCTGTCTTTTTTTGATCTCTGTCTCTACTTCTCTTTGTCTCCTTCTTGTTCTGGGATTAAAGCTGAATCTGTACAGTTGAATTCTCTAAAGTTAGATGTGCTTATGGCACAATGCAATTGTTCTCTGAATTTGGCTTTTGAAAGAACCGATTTTTAAAATCTACTTACCTCTGTTATTTTCAGAAAGGAGGGAGTAGGGTAGCTGATCATCAGATCATATCAGATGATACAACGTAATTTTATTTTTAGCTTTGAAATGCAACCAGGGAACTTTAAAACAAAATCCAATGCGCTACAACTAGTCACGACCAGCTGGCACTGCAAAACACTGAAAGTCACCAACAAAGGGAATTATCAGTGAAAGCCAGGAGCTAGGGGAAGTCCTCACTGACAGCTGATCGGGTTTGCCCCAACCGTAGAGGAGGTGTGTGTTGCTTATAAATCAAAGATAGCAACATCCGGTGAACCCAGAGATTCCCATCATCAATTTTTGAGCATAAAAGTGGTTCTTGATTTTGAACACTCACACTTCAGGGTACTTCAGAGATGTGGAATGTTGTTCTGGCTGTTACTAACTAGCTCTGTGACCCTGACATAATTAACTCTCTGCTTGTCCCTCGGTTTCCTCTCAATACAACGCAGATTGGACTAAGATAGCTTTAAAAAGTCCACTCCAGGACCTCACATTTAGGCAGGGCAGTATTATCCTCTCTGTATATGTAAGTGTGTAGTACTTTTTAACCTCTCTTTAGCCAAACTGAATTCTCATAGTCCCTAGTCTAATGATGGTGGAGAAAGAGAGAGAAAAACATACAAATGAAACAAATATTTACAAACCACTGTATTTTGCCACTTCAAGGTACCTTATTTTCTTCTAGTTTAGAATTTAGTCTTTTGGTGTAGTTACCCAGGATTTAAATTTAGTTGATTAAAAATTCAAGGTCTCTGTTAGGGTTGCCTTTTCCTCTCTAGCTTTCTACCCTGTTTGCCTGTCCTTGCCTTGCCCTTTCCTCCTCTGGATTCCCTCTGCTTCCTCCTTTTCTTTCTCCTCCCCTTCCTCCCTCTCCCCCTGCTCATCCTTCTCTGCTTGTACTGCTTCTCTTCCTCACAATGGCTTCTGGGTGCAGGGGCTGACTGTATGGAAGTGCAGCGTAGAGGTGGGGTTTCTGGCCCGGAGTTGTCTCCACCTGAGTATCTCACGCTGCCAGTCCCTGCTCATCCTTTTGACAAGTACCGGCATCTCCGCTGGTGCCCTTGGTTGCAGTCGTGCCATCTGATCTTCAAGCCTGTGGACTTTGTGGCCTGCTTACTCTGTTTCACACCCTTGCTGGAGCATGCCGGAGCTGGTGGAAGGGAGCCAACTCCGAGGGTCAGGAATTCTAAGGCTCTCTACTTAAATATGCTATGTTCCGTTTCTGTTCTGAATCTAAACTGTGATGGTTTAGGGGACATAGAAGGACTCCCCTTTTCACACTGTCTCTGTTTTTGCTGTAAAGCAGACTCTTCTTTCCTTAGATTCTTAAGCCACTTAAGGGTTTCTGTTTTTCACCAAGCTAGTCTCAATCCTGGAAGGAAGTATACTCACCTGTGTCTTACTATCTCTTTTTTCTGCCTCCAGGCTGAGAAAAATGTTTTTTTTTGATTTTTTTTTGTTTGTTATAATATCATATTCTGATCATATAAGTATTTCTATGTTTCATACTAAGCATTCTATATTCAAGTCCTTTATGCTTTGCTGCTTTAAAGTCTGCAAAAGTATTCCCCCCTCCCCCCAGCTTAACAAAGTTTGGCTCTTGAAAATTAGAAATAAATATCTGGCATTCTTATCTTCAAAATATGCATGAGAAGCTTATTTAACGAGTTACAAGCTGAAATCTGGCTTCCTTGATTCTTCTAGGCAAGAGATTCCAAGATTTCTATGGACAGAGGACAAAATGGGTAGCAAGAATTAATAAGCATAAAAATGACACAAGCTAATATCTCAAAATATTATTTAAAAATAACACTGGGTTCTACTTCTGGGATATGGAGTAGACATGCTTTTCCCTATTTCTAAGAACAATACCTATTTGCTAAGAACAACACCCCCTGCACATTATATGTATCAGGCAAACATGAAAATGCTCTGAAAAGTAGAGAGAAGGCAGATTGCCTAGGGATCTTGGGACTCGGGAAAAACACTGCAATCAGAGTGCCTGAAGAACTATGGAATGAGGTTCGTGACATTGTACGGGAGACAGGGATCAAGACCATCCCCATGGAAAAGAAATGCAAAAAAGCAAAATGGCTATCTGGGGAGGCCTTACAAATAGCTGTGAAAAGAAGAGAGGCGAAAAGCAAAGGAGAAAAGGAAAGATATAAGCACCTGAATGCAGAGTTCCAAAGAATAGCAAGAAGAGATAAGAAAGCCTTCTTCAGTGATCAATGCAAAGAAATAGAGGAAAACAACAGAATGGGAAAGACTAGAGATCTCTTCAAGAAAATTAGAGATACCAAGGGAACATTTCATGCAAGGATGGGCTCGATAAAGGACAGAAATGGTATGGACCTAACAGAAGCAGAAGATATTAAGAAGAGGTGGCAAGAATACACAGAAGAACTGTACAAAAAAGATCTTCACGACCCAGATAATCATGATGATGTGATCACTCATCTAGAGCCAGACATCTTGGAATGTGAAGTCAAGTGGGCCTTAGAAAGCATCACTA
>SJYT01024264.1:81544-92749 GCA_006410635.1 Cephalophus harveyi
TCCAGTACTTTGGCCACCTCATGCGAAGAGTTGACTCATTGGAAAAGACTCTGATGCTGGGAGGGATTGGGGGCAGGAGGAGAAGGGGACGACCGAGGATGAGATGGCTGGATGGCATCACTGACTCAATGGATGTGAGTCTGAGTGAACTCCGGGAGATGGTGATGAACAGGGAGGCCTGGCGTGCTACTATTCATGGGGTCGCAAAGAGTCGGACACGACTGAGTGGCTGAACTGAACTGAACATATATCCCATACATGCAGCCAAATAATGGGCAATCTGAAAATAGCAACAAACACAGACAAATTTAAATAAAAGGAAGGCTAAAACAAAAAGCTTGTTTTTTTTAACCAAAGGAAATATAGATCAGATAGACAAATGAAACTATCTTTTTGCAAATGACCTGGTTATCCATGTAGAAAATCCCAAGGAAACTAGCAGGTTCTTTATTACTGGGCCATCTGGGAAATCCCCCCCAAAATTACATTGGAACTAATTAGTGAATTCAGTATTGTTGCATGATACACACTAAACATAGGAAATCAATTATAAATTGTATATATAGTATATATACTATTTTGTATAAATGAACAAATACACATTCAAATTAAAAGAAAATACTATTTACAATTGCCCAGTGATTCTGACTGACTACATTGAAACAATGTAGTGTAAGCAAGGTGTAAATCTAACAAAGCATATCTAGAAAGTATATGTTGAGAACTACAAGACACTGATGAAAGAAGTCAAAGATGAGTTGACTAAATGGAAAGACATGTTATGTTCATGAGTTGGAAGATTCAACATAGAAAGGATAGTAATTCTTCCCAAAATGAAATTCACACCAAGATCCTAGAAAGATTTTTTTTGTGTGTGAAGACACGATTATTCTAAAGTTTATATGGAAAAAAGTAAACTAGTTAAAACAGTTTTGAAAGAGTAAAACAAAATTGGAGGAATCTGTCTATCTGATTTCAAGACATCATTTAGCCACAGTAATTAAACTTGTATGAAATTTGTGGAGAGATAGACATAGAGATCTGTTGAACAGCTTAGAGAACCAATAAATAAACTCACACAAATATGCCAACTGATTTTTGACAAAAGATGCAAAAGCAATTCAATGGAAGAAAGACTGCCTTTCAGCAAATCATGTGGAAACAACTGAACATTCATAGGCAACCCCACCCCATGAATTTTAACCTAAACTTCATATCTTAAATAAAAATTAACTCAAATGGATTATGGACTTAAAAATAAAATGTAAAACTATCAGGTTCCCGTAAAACAACAACAACAACAAAAATACAGGAGGAAATCTTCAGGCTCTAGAGCTGGGCAAAGAATTCTTAGACTTGACAATAAAATTAAGATCTATACAAATTTGATAAATTGTATATCATTAAAATTAAGCGCTTTTGCCTTGAGAAGCACTCTGTTAAGAGAATGAAATGACAAGGTACAGACTGAGAGAAGATATTTGCAAACCACATTTCTTGCAAAGTACTAGTCTAGAAAAAAAAATATGTATGCATAAATTAATCAACTCTCAAAACTCAGTGGCAAAATAATCAAAACATGGGCTTCCCTTGTTCCCTAGTGGTAAAGAATCTGACTGCCAATGCAGGAGACACAGGAGATTTGGATTTGATTCCTGGGTTGAAGACTCCAGGAAGACTCCCTGAAGAAGCAAATGGCAACCCACTCCAGTAATCTCGCCTGGGAAAGCCCATGGACAGAGGCCTGATGGACTATAGTCCACGGGGTTGCAAAAGTGTCAGACATGACTTAGCGGCTAAACAAAAACAATCAAACCATTCAATTCCAGTTAGGAAATAGGCAAAAGACATGAAGGGATGTTTCATTAAAGAAGATATACAGATAGTAAATAAGCATAAGAAAACATGTTAAACACCATTAGTTAGCCATCAGATAAATGTAATATAAATGTACAATGAGATATCACTATGCACCAATCAGAATAACTGAAAAAAAAAGTGACAGTACCAAAGACTTATAAGGTTGCAGAGAAACTAAATAGCTTATACATTGCTAGTAATAATAAAAATTGTACAGCTCTGGAAAGCAGTTGGCAGTTTCTTAAAAAATAAACATGCAACTACCATACAACTCAGAAAATGTACTCCTAGACATTCATTCCAGAGAAATCAAAATTTATGTTCACACAAAATCCTATACATAAATATTCATGGCAGCTTTACTTGTAATACATAAAAGCTAGAAACAACTCAGAGGTCCTTCAATGGACAAATAAACAAACTATGATATGTCCATATCATGGGATATTACTCTGCAATAAAAAGTAATGAACTATGAAGAACTTGGACGAAACTTTAGAGAATTATTCTGGGTGAAAAAAGCCAAAATGTTGCATACTGTATGACTCCATTTATACAGCAATTCCAAGATGACAAAATTATAAAAATGGAGAACAGATTAGTGGTTACCAGGGGTTGAGGAGTGGTCCTATGGGAGGTAGTAAGGTGAGTTGAGTGTGGCTATAAAAGGACTGCATGAGGGATCCTTGTGGTGATGAAGTGAAAGTGAAAGGCGTTCAGTCGTGTCCGACTCTTTGTGACCTCATGGACTGTACAGTCCATGGAATTCTCCAGGCCAGAGTACTGGAGTGGGTAGCCTTTCCCTTCTCCAGGGGGTCTTCCCAACCCAGGGATCGAACCCAGGTCTCCCACATTGCAGGCAGATTCTTTACCAGCTGAGCCATAATGGAAGCCCAAGAATACTGGAGTGAGTAGCCTATCCCTTCTCCATGGATCGTTCCAACTCAGGAATGAAATCGGGGTCTCCTGCATTGCAGGCAGATTCTTTACCAACTGAGCTATCAGGGAAGCTCCTGTGATGATGGAAACACTTTGATTGATTGTATTGATGTCAATATTGTGCTTTTGAAATTGTCCTTTAGTTTTTTAAGATGTTTCCTTTGGGGATAAATGGATAAAGGGTTGATGGAATCTTTACATTATTTCTTATAACTCAATGTGAATCCACAATTACTTCAAAATAGCACGTTTAATTTTAAAGTGTTAAGTATTTTAAAAAAGCAAAGATGATCTCATATGCAGTACCTGGGCCCCATAAACACTTTCTGGTACCTAGAACAGTTCCTGGTAGATAGAAGACAATTAATTTTGCTAAATGAATAAGCTATGAATTTGAAACAAGAAAATGATTCATAAATTGATTTTATTTAAGATTCATAAAACTTAGAACCTCCAGGAGAGAAAGGAACTCTTTATCTTCCATCATTTACAGATGTCTTACAGTCTGTTCACCTTCCCCTGTAATATTGATTTGTTCTAAGTTTGTGGACCTCTGAAGGACTGTTGGAATCAGAATATGCTTGAGAGCACAAACTTTCCACAGAAACCAGTTGAAAAAATTTTTCGTTTTTCTAAAGAAATTCCATTCAGTTTTTTTTTTTTTTCTTACTCACTGGGAATACTAGTTTCGCGCGTTTCTTCCCACTTTGCATGCACTTGATATCGAGGTCTTGGCTGGCTCAGAGTGTAAATAGTCATTTGGCCCCACTTTAACTCACAGGACCAGTATCCTCCCCAGTTCCTCTATCATTTAATCCAGCACCCAGTGAGGTTTTCGGAAATGGGAGTTTGGGGAGAGAGATGGGGGCCTATGCCTTTGGTGTTTACTATTGAAATTCCCTGGAAGGACTCTCAGTTTACGCCTCACCGCTAAGTAGTGTTAGTCAGGAGACATTCTGCAGAAAGAAAACCAGGTCTCTGAGAACTCATTCTGCTCAACAGCAGTGTTTCGACTCAGAACTCCGAGGCTGAGTGAGTACATTTTGAAGGTCTCGAAATAGAGATAATCAGATCAATGATCAATTTATGCTTCCGAGGAAACTGGTATAGTTCAGAGCCAAGAGAATGCGGAGCCTGAAGTCGATTGATCACACAGCTGATGGAGCAGCTCCCTCTAGTGGTCAGAGTCTGCGCTGCCGAGTGAAGCAAAAGGGCATCTTGAAACTTAGAAATTTAGGTAAAAGAAAATAAGAGACTTAACTCAGCCACTAGCAACATCTGACGTTCAAAACTGCATTTTCAAGGCTTATAAAACAAGCCATCCTCCACAGGCAAGGAGAGGGGAGTCTGGGTTCTGATTAGTAACAGTTGCCCAGAAGTGTTACGTGAGATGCTTGCTTGCCTTTGATGCCCCTTCAGCACTTCTGTAAAACCTCCTTGTTCCTCTGAGTGCCGCCCATCTCACACTCATTAAGGATTCAGTGCTACTGCCTCGATCAAGATTTGTGATCTAGTATTGCGCTCTTACATTTTTCTGTGAAATTAAGTCAACAGATTCCCATTTCCAATGGAGATACATTCTAAGTACTGCTCTAAATGTGGCATTAAAGGCCATAAAATTACAAGCATCAGGAAGAAGTAAAAATTGGTTCTGATAGGAAGATGAGCCCAGTCCAGCCTGGCTCTGCCCAGCTCAGCTCAAGTCTCAGATTCCTCATCTCTGGATGGTTCTGGGTGTTGGGGAGGTCATGGATCATGACTTGTAGCATTTTACTGAGGCCCCTATTATAAGGGATTTGATTTTGGTCATACTTAAAAGTTTTCCCTATTTTCTTCAATTTAAGTCTGAATTTTGCAATAAGGAGTTCATGATCTGAGCCACAGTCAGCTCCTGGTCTTGTTTTTGCTGATCGTACAGAGCTTCTCCATCTTCGGCTGCAAAGAATATAATCAATCTGATTTCAGTATTGACTATCTGGTGATGTCCATGTGTAGAGTTGTCTCTTGTGTTGTTGGAAGAGGGTGTTTGCTATGACCAGTGTGTTCTCTTGGCAAAACTCTGTGAGCCTTTGCCCTGCTTCATTCTGTACTCCAAGGCCAAACTTGCCTATTATTCCAGGTATTTCTTAACTTCCTACTTTTTCATTCCAGTCCCCTATAATGAAAAGGACATTTTTTTTTGGATGTTAGTTCTAGAAGGTCTTGTAGGTCATCCTAGAATGGTTCAACTTCAGCTTCTTCAGTATTAGTGTCTGGGGCATAGACTTGGATTACTGTGATATTGGATGGTTTGCCTTGGAAACAAACAGAGATCATTCTGTCATTTTTGAGATTGCACCCAAGTGCTGCATTTTGGACTCTTTTGTTGACTATGAGGGCTACTCCATTTCTTCTAAGGGATTCTTGCCACTCTAGCAGATGTAATAGTCATCTGAATTAAATTCACCCCTTCTGGTCCATTTTAGTTCACTGCTTCCTAAAATGTTCACTCTTGCCATCTCCTGTTTGACCACTTTCAATTACCTTGATTCATGGACCTAGCATTCCAGGTTCCTATGCAATATTGTTCTTTACAGCATTGGTCTTTACTTCCATTACCAGTCACATTCACAACTGGCATTATTTTCTCTTTGACTCCATCTCTTCATTCTTTCTGGGGTTATTTCTCCATTGTTCTCTAGTAGCATACTGGGCACCTACCAACCTGAGGAGTTCATCTTTTGGAATCCTATCTTTTTGCCTTTTCATACTGTTCATTGGGTTCTCAAGGCAAGAATACTGAAATGGTTTGCCATTCCCTTCTCCAGTGGACCATGTTTTGTCAGAACTTTCACCATGACCCGTCCGTCTTGGGTGGCCCTACATGGCATGGCTCATAGTTTAGTTGAGTTAGACAAGGCTGTGATCCATATGATCAGTTTGGTTAGTTTTCTGTGATTGTGGTTTCCGTTCTGTCTGCCCTCTGATGGAGAAGGATAAGAGGCTTGTGGAAGCTTCCTGATGGGAGAGACTGACTATGGGGGAATCTGGGTCTTGTTCTGATGGGCAGGGCCATTCTCAGTAAATCTTTCATCCAAATTTCTGTTGATGGGCAAGCCTGTGTTCCTTCCCTGTTGTTTGGCCTGAGGCCACACTATGGTGGGGGTAAAGGTCACCTCCCTCCAAAGACCCACACCTGCACTGTTGTACTTAGTGCCCCTGACCCCGCAGCAGGCCACTGTTGACCCAGCCTCCACTGGAGACTCCTGGGCAAGTCTCCAGGCAAGTCTGGCTCAGTCTCTTGTGGGGACACCGCTCCTTTCTTCTGGCTCTTGGTGTGCACAAGGTTTTCTTTGGGCCCTCTAAGAGTCTGGTTCCCCAGTCCTGTGAAAGTTCTGTAATCAAATTCCACTGGCCTCCAAAGTAAAATTGCCTGGGGATTCTCATTCCCTTTGCCAGATCCCCAGTTTGGGAAATCTGTTGTGGGTCCTAGAACTTTCTAAACAGTGTGAGAATTTCTTATACAGTGGAAGTGACAAAATAGATTCAAGGGGTTAGATCTGATAGACAGAGAGCCTGAAGAATTATGGATGGAAGTTCATGATATTGTACAGGAGGCAGTGATTAAGACCATTCTCAAGAAAAAGAAATGCAGAAAGACAAAATGGTTTTCTGAGGAGGTCTTACAAATAGCTGAGAAAAGAAGAGAAGCTAAAGGCAATGGAGAAAAGGAAAGATGTACCCATTTGAATGCAGAGTTCCAAAGAATAGCAGGGAGAGAAAAGAAAGATAAGAAAGGCTTCCTCAGTGATCAGTGCAAACAAACAGAGGAAAACAACAGAATGGGAAAGACTAGAGATCTCTTCAAGGAAATTAGAGATACCAAGGGAATATTTCATGCAAAGATGGGGTCAATAAAGGACAGAAACAGTATAGACCTAACAGAAGCAGAAGATATTAAGAAGAGGTGGCAAGAATACACAGAAGAACTATAGAAAAAAGATTTTAATGACCCAGGTAACCACGATGGTGTGATCACTCACCTAGAGCCAGACATCTTGGAATCTGAAGTCAAGTGGGCCTTAGAAAGCATCACTACAAACAAAGCTAGAGTAGGTGATGGAATTCCAGCTGACCTGTTTCAAATCCTAAAAGATGATGCTGTGAAACTGCTGCACTCAATATGCCAGCAAATTTGGAAAATTCAGCAGTGGCCACAGGACTGGAAAAAATCAGTTCTCATTCCAATCCCAAAGAAAGGCAATGCCAAAGAATGCTCAAACTACTGCACAATTGCACTCATCTCACATATTAGTAAAGTAATGCTCAAAATTCTCCAGGCTAGGCTTAAACAGTATGTGAACCATGAACTTCCAGATGTTCAAGCTGGATTTAGAAAAGGCAGAGGAACCAGAGTTCAAATTGCCAAACATTCATTGGATCATCAAAAAACCAAGAGAGTTCCAGAAAAACATCTACTTCTGCTTTATTGACTATAAAATTTTGGAAAGGTGTATGTCAAGGCTTTATATTGCCACCCTGCTTATTTAACTTACATGCAGAGTATATCATGAAAAATTCCAGGCTGGATGAAGCACAAGCTGGAATCAACATTGCTAGAAGAAATATCAATAACCTCAGAAATGAAGATGACACCACCCTTATGGCAAAAAGCGAAGAGGAACTACAAGAGCCTCTTGATGAAAGTAAGAGAGGGGAGTGAAAAAGCTGGCTTTTAAAGCTCAACATTCAGAAAATGAAAAATCATGGCATCTGGTCCCATCACTTCATAAGCATTCAAAACATGAAGATCATGTCATCTGGTCCCATCACTTCATGGCAAATAGATGGGGAAACAATGGAAACAGTAAGAGGCTTTATTTTCTTGGGCTCCAAAATCATTGCAAATGGTGACTGCAGCCATGAAATTAAAAGATATTTGCTCCTTGGCAGAAAAGCTATGACCAACCTAGACAGTAAAATAAAAAGCAGAGACATTACTTTGTTGACAAAAGTCCATCTAGTCAAAGCTATGGTTTTCCCAGTAGTCATGTATGGATGTGAGAGTTGGACCATAAAGAAAGCTGAGTACTGAAGAATTGATACTTTTGAACTGTGGTGTTGGAGCAGACTCTTGAGAGTCCCTTGCAAGAAGATCAAACCAGTCTATCAAAGAAATCAACCCTGAATATTCATAGGAAGGATTGATGCTGAATCTGAAGCTCAAATACTTTGGCCACCTGATGTGAAGTATTGACTCATTGGGAAAGACCCTGATGCTGGGAAAGACTGAAGGCAAGAGGAGAAGGGGACGATAGTGGATGAGATGGTTGGATGGCATCACTGACTTGATGGACATGAGTTTGAGCAAGCTCTGGGATTTGGTGATGGATAGGGAAGCCTGGTGTGCTGCAGTCCATGGGGTCACAAAGAGTCAGACACTACTGAGCAACTGAATTGAACTGAGGCCTCTAAACTCCCTACTGGCTCTCAAAGTCCTTTTTCACAATGGATCTTTTGGCTGGAAACTCTGTCTCCTTAAATATCTTCTGTGTGCGTGTTCAGTCACTCAGTCTTGTCTGTTTCTTTGTGCCACATGGACTGTAGCTTGCCAGCCTCCTCTGCCCATGGAATTTCCATGCAAGAATACTGGAGCAGGTTACCATATCCTACTCCAAGGGATCTTTCCAATCCAGTGACTTGCAGGTTGATCCAGAGACCCCTTCCTGCGTCTCCTGCATTGGCATGTAGATTGTTTACCACTGAGCCACCTAGAAAGCCTCAAATACTGCATATACATCTTTAAAAATTTCTTTATTTTGCTATTTTTTCTAAAGTGGATAATTTTTATGTTATCATGTTATTGAGGTGAGCCTGTCTCTGACCTTTTGCATCTCTTTATTGTGGTTTGACTAAGTGCATTTAAAAATTACCGTTGATTTAATATGTACTTTAGCACACTTTTTATTAAAAGACGCTTACTCCTTGGAAGAAAAGTTATGACCAACCTAGATAGCATATTGAAAAGTAGAGACATTACTTTGCCAACAAAGTTCCTTCTAGTCAAGGCTATGGTTTTTCCATTGGTCATATATGGATGTGAGAGTTGGATTGTGAAGAAGGCTGAGCACTGAAGAATTGATGCTTTTGAACTGTGGTGTTGGAGAAGACTCTTGAGAGTCCCTTGGACTGCAAGGAGATCCAACCAGTCCATTCTGAAGGAGATCAGCCCTGGATTTCTTTGGAAGGAATGATGCTGAAGCGGAAACTCCAACACTTTGGCCACCTCATGTGAAGAGTTGACTCATTGGAAAAGACTCTGATGCTGGGAGGGATTGGGGGCAGGAGGAGAAGGGGACGACCGAGGATGAGATGGCTGGATGGCATCATGGACTCGATGCATGTGAGTCTGAGTGAACTCGGGGAGTTGGTGATGGACAGAGATGCCTGGCATGCTGTGATTCATGGGGTCACAAAGAGTCGGACATGACTGAGCGACTGAACTGAACTGAACTGAACTGAAAAGGTTTATGCCTTAAAAGATATTTATGCTTTGGGGGCAATGGAGGTATGGGTGCGAGAGTTGGATCATAAAGAAGGCTGAGTGCCAGAAGAATTGATGCCTTCAAACTATGGTGCTGGAGAAGACTATTGAGAGTCACTTGAATGCAAGGAAATAATACCACTGAATCCTAAAGGAAACCAACCCTGAATATTTATTGGAAGGACTGGTGCTGAAGCTGAAGCTCTGATACTCTGGCCACCTGATGCAAAGAACCAATTCATTGGAAAAGACCCTGATGCTGGGAAAGATTGAAAGTAAAAGGAGAAGGGGATGGCAGAAAATGAGATGTTTAAGTAGTATCATGAACTCAATGGACTTGAATTTGAGCACATTCCGGGAGATAGTGAGGAACAGAGAAGCCTGGCATCTTGAAGTCCATTACGTCGCAGAGAGTCAGACAAGATTTAGTGACTGAACCACAGAAAGCAACAAAGTGTAAGTAGCTGCTTGTTTGCTTTATACATGTCCTCTACGGTCCCCCTTCCAAAAGTCCTGTGTCCCTTTCACAGAAAACTGCATTATGAGCAGAAATTAAAATGGTTTTAAGTAATTTCATCATAATGTCCCAATTGTCTTCTTTCTTTACCCTTGGAGGCTAAAGCGTGATTATGCATGCATGCCCAGTCGCTAAGTCATATCTGACTCTTTGTGACCCAATGAACTGCAGTCCACCAAGCTTTTCTGTCTATGGGATTCTACGGACAAGAATACTGGAGTGGGTTGCTATTTCCTCCTCCAGGGGATCTTCCCGACCCAGGGATCAAATCCATGTCTCCTGCATTGGCAGGCGGATTCTTTTACCACTGAGCCACTTGGGAAGCCTATAGAACCTAAGGCAGGGTTTTGCAGTTCTCATAATTTTCTCACAATATTTGATTAAAAAAAATAAAATAAATCCCGATATTTGGGCTCCTGACTTTTACATTTAAGTATACCAAAAAATGCAACTGTCTTTGAAAAAGACTTTGAAAAATCTTTGAACAAAAGTTTGTTTCCAAGTATCTTCCTTATGTGTGTCATTAAAAAAAATCGTATAATTATTTGAAAAAAGTTTTGTTTAAAAAATAAGCCATTCAGAGATATCTCCTTATCTTTCTGCTTGTCTCTATCTCTCTCTCACACAGACACATTTAGGAAATGATTTAATTTCACCCCCTTGCATTTGGGACATGTTTGATAGCAAGCTTGGGGACAAAGTGGAAAAATGATCATTTAGCCTAAGAAATTAGACTGTGGTTTTACTCTACCAAGAAACAACAGAACATAGATGAGAAAATATTGAACATTTATGTCAGTAATTTAATGTTACCCATTTAAAATTCATCTGACAGTTTTAAATTTGGATATTTTAGTTTCTTATTCACATCAACAGATACTAAAACTTCTATGATTCCTTAGGGCTATGACAGTCTTAATATGCATAATAACTTTGAAAAGTAATACTCAACAGAAAAATCTCCTAATAATCTAGAGTTTGGAAGAAGCAAAATCACTTTTTTATGGCAAATGAATGGCTTCTTAAATCATTAACATGTTTCTTCACTTTAGCCAGTGATTTCAGTGAGGTGTAAATCTTGAATATATAAATATTTTCTAGCACTGTGGTTCTGGAGGGGACTCTTGAGAGTCCCTTGGACTGCAAGGAGATCAAGCCAGTCAATCCTAAAGGAAATCACCCCTGAATATTTACTGGAAGGACTGATTCCGAAGATCCAATATTTTGGCCATCTGTTGTGAAGAGCCTACTCATTGGAAAATACCCTGATGCTGAGAAAGATTGAGGGCAAGAGGAGAAGGGAGTGACAGAGTATGAGGTGGTTAGATAGCATCATTGAGTCAATGGACATGAGTTTGAGCAGAGA
>SJYT01024267.1:5826-76421 GCA_006410635.1 Cephalophus harveyi
TAGGCATATGGATTTATCTTTGGGCTTTCTATTTTGTTCCATTGATCTATATTCCTGTCTTCATACCAGTACCATACTGTCTTCATGACATGATCAGCTGTTATTCTTATGGGGAATCCCCTTGTGTGTTGCTTCTTTTCCCTTGCTGCTTTTAATATTTGCTCTTTGTGTTTGATCTTCATTAATTTGATTAATATGTGTCTTGGGATGTTTTGCCTTGGGTTTATCCTTGTGTATGGTGTTTGGGACTCTCTGGGTTTCTTGGACTTGGGTAGCTATTTCCTTCCCCATTTTAGGTAAATTTTCAACTACTATCTCCTCAGGTATTTTCTCATGGTCTTTCTTTTTGTCTTCTTCTTCTGGGACTCTTATGATTCGAATGTTGGGGTGTTTGACATTTTCCCAGAGGTCTCGGAAGTTGTCCTCATTTCTTTTAATTCTTTTTTTTATTTTTTCCTCTCTGCTTCATTTATTTCCACCATTCTATCTTCCACCTCACTTTTCTTATCTTCTGCCTCATTTATTCTACTGTTGGTTCCCTCCAGAGTGTCTTTGATCTCAGTTATTGCATCATTTATTATTGACTGACTTTTTTATTTCTTCTAGGTCCTTGTTAAACATTTCTTGCATCCTCTCAGTTCTTTTCTCCAGACTATTTTTCTGTAGCTCCATTTTGTTTTCAAGATTTTGGATCATTTTTACTATCATTATTCTGAATTCTTTTTTACGTAGACTCCTTATCCCCTCCTCTTTTGTTTGGTTTGCTGGGCATTTATTGTGTTCCTTTAGCTGCTGAATATTTATCTGGCTTTTCATCTTGTTTAGAATACTGTGTTTGGGGTGGCCTTTCTGTATGCTGGAAGTTTGTGATTCCTCTTTATTGTGGAGGTTCTTCCCTGTGGGTGGCGTTGGGCAAGTGGCTTGTCAAGGTTTCATGGTTAGGGAAGTTTGTGTCAGTGTTCTGATGGGTGGAGCTGGATCTTTTCTCTCTGTAGTGCAATGAAGTGTCCAGTAGTAAGTTCTGAGGTATCTGTGCATTTGGTGTGACTTTGGGCAGCCTGTAAATTAATGCTCAGGGCTATGTTCCTGTGTTGCTGGAGAATTAACGTGGTATGTCTCACTCTGGAACTTGTTGGCTCTTGAGTGGGGCTTGGTTTCAGTATATGTATGGAGGCTTTTGGATGAACTCTTGTCAATTAATGTTCCCTGGAGTCAGGAGTTTTTTGGTGTTTTCAAGTTTTGGATTTAAGCCTCCTGTCTCTGTTTTTCAGTCTTATTCTTACAGTAGCCTCAAGACTTCTCTATCCATACTGCACCAATGAGAAAACATCTAGGTTAATGGAGAAAAGATTCTCTACAGTGAGGGACACTCAGGTTTGCAGAGTTACATGGAGAAGAGAAGAGGAAGGAAAGAGATAGAGGTGACCAGGAGGAGAAGAGGGGGAATTAAAAGGGGAGAGAACAATCTAGCCAGTAATCAATTCCCTATGTGCTCTCCACAGCTTGGAACACCCAGAGAGTTCACAGAGTTACATAAAGAAGAGAAGAGGGTGGAAGGAAATAGAGATGATGAGGAGAAGAAGAGGGTGAATCAAAAGGAGAGAGACAAATCTAGCCAGTAATCAATTCCCTAAGTGTTCTCCACAGCCTGGAATACCCAAAGAGATTCACAGCATTGGGTAGAGAAGAGAAAGTGAAGGGAGGAGATAGAGGTGACCTGAGGGAGAAAAAGGAGTGTCAAAAGGGGGAGAGGTCAATCAAGACAGTAATCACACTCCTATGTAAAAATGGGTACAGAAGATTAGATTTTTAAAGGTACAAAATTGATAACAGAACCAAAAAGCAAAGATTAAAAATCTAGAGTGGAGGTTAGACTCTCAAAAATACAATATTAAAAAAATCACAAAAAATACAAAAAATATGTATGAAATTTGCTTTAAAAATAAGGTCTTTTTTTGCAAGGTAATAGTAGGTTATAAAAATGAAAGTTAAGGGAGTAATAAAAGGCTTAAAAATTTAAAAAATTGAAATAATAATAGTAAAATATATCTAGGAATCTCTCTGGAGCTGTTGAGGGCAGTGTGGGGTCAGTACAGTTTCAGATAGTTCCTTGTTCCAGTTTATACTTCTTCTCGAGGTCTATAGGTCCCTTCCAATGTAGTCAGTGCTAACAATAGGGTTTTAATCTATTGCACCTGTCATTTCCCAAGCAGTTCCCTCTGTTTATTTTGACTTCTTTTGTTTGCAAGTCTCTTCAGTGTCTAATTTCCACCCTGACACAAAGGGATGGAGGTGGTCACTTATTTAGGCTCACTTGTTCAGTTGTGCTGAGGGGAGGGAGGAACAGTACAAACAAATATCACTGGCATGTGTGAGAAGTGCTCACAGTGTCTGAGCCACACTGGCTTTGCTCCCATTCACGGCGTGTGTGCTTTCTCAGTCTACACTGCTCAGGCTCCAGGTTGCTCTGCAGGGGAACTTTCTAAAGCAGGCCCTGCAGCTCACTTGTTCAGTTGTGCTGAGGGGAGGGAGGAACAGTACAAACAAATATCACTGGCATGTGTGAGAAGTGCTCACAGTGTCTGAGCCACACTGGCTTTGCTCCCATTCACGGCGTGTGTGCTTTCTCAGTCTACACTGCTCAGGCTCCAGGTTGCTCTGCAGGGGAACTTTCTAAAGCAGGCCCTGCGTTGCATGCACTTCCCAGGTCTAAGCTGCTCAGGTTTATGTTCTCAGGTACTCCACAGAGGCACAGACTCGGTTGGGCCTGCATTTTGTGCCCTTCCCAGGTCCAAGCAGCTCAGGTGACCAGGTGCTTGGCGAGCACACTCTCCCCAGGTGGGGCAGTGTATCTTTTCACCTCCCTGGTCCCAGCTGCTATGTTTCCTGGGTGCTCAGCAGGAGCGCCGTCTCAGGTGTGCTGTGTGTCTTCTCTGGGGAGCTGATGTCTGGCTGTGACCCTGCTGGCGGATATCAACCGTCCAGGATCCCAGGAAGACTTGGTTAGCAACTGGGAGCCTGCTCCTTGTTTGGTAGAGGATGCCACCTCTGGGGCCAAGTTTGCCCCTCACTGGCTCTGGCTGTTGCCTGCCTGCCTCTCTGCCTCTGATGGGAGATGGGCTGGTCCACAGCTGGCTATCTCTCCTCTGATATTCGCTCAGTCCTTTGTTCTGTGAGTGCGCCAGGCTGTGCCTTAGGTTAGAGCTTTTCGTGGGAAAGATCTCTCTCTCATTTTTTTTTTTTTTCTCTTTCTGGCTATCCCACAGTTTGGGTTGCTATCTCACATTAGCTCCCTCAGATTGTCCTCAGGGCATTCAGGCAGACCTGGTCCTTACCCTAAGCAATGCAGCCCCTTGTGGTGGATGTGAGCATCTGGGCTACTTTTCCGCTGGGAGTTGTGGTTAGGCACATAATCTGTGGGTTTTATTTATTTATTTTTTTCCTCCCGGTTACGGGTTATGTTGCCCTCTGAGATTCCAAAACTCCCCACAGACCCGCTGGTGAGAGGGTTTCCTGGTGCTTGGAAACTTCTCCTCTTTTACGACTCCCTTCCCGGGATGGATCTCCATCCCTAACTCTTTTGTCTCTCTTTTTGTCTTTTATATTTTTTCCTACCNCAGTATACTAATGCATATATATGGAATTTAGAAAGATGGTAACGATAACCCTGTATGCAAGACAGCAGAAGAGACACAGATGTATAGAACAGTCTTTTGGACTCTGTGGGAAAGGGCGAGGATAGGATGATTTGGGAGAATGGCATTAAAACATGTATAATATCATATGTGAAACGAATCTCCAGTCCAGGTTTGATGCATGATACAGGATGTTCGGGGCTGGTGCACTGGGATGACCCAGAGGGATGGTTTGGGGAGGGAGGTGGGAGGGGGGTTCAGGATGGGGAACATGTGTACACCTCTGGTGGATTCATGTTGATGTATGGCAAAACCAATGCAATATTGTAAAGTAATTAGCCTCCAATTAAAATAAATAATTTTATATTAAAAAAGACTGTTCTTTACATCTGTGTCTCTTTTGCTGTCTCACATATAAGGTTATTGTTACCATCTTTCGAGATTCCATATATATGCATTAGTATACTGCATTAGTGTTTTTCTTTCTGGCTTACTTCACTCTGTATAATCGGCTCCAGTTTCATCCACCCCATTAGGACTGATTCAAATGTACTCTTTTTAATGGCAGAGTACAGCATACTGCGATTCATGGGGTTGCAAAGAGTCAGACACGACTGAGCGACTGAACTGAACTGAATATTCCATTTTGTATATGTACCACAGCTTTCTTATCCATTTGTCTACTGAGGGACATCTAGGTTGCTTCCATGTCCTGGCTATTATAAACAGTGCTGCGATGAACATTGGGGTACACGTGTCTCTTTCAGTTCTGATTTCCTTGGTGTGTATGCCCAGCAGTGGGATTTCTGGGTCATAAGGCAGTTCTATTTCCAGTTTTTTTAAGGAATCTCCACACTGTTCTCCATAGTGGCTGTGCAAGAGGATTCCTTTTTATCCACACCCTCTCCAGCATTTATTGTTGGTAGACTTTTGGATAGCAGCCATTCTGACTGGGATGAAATGGTACCTCATTGTGGTTTTGATTTGCATTTCTCTGATAATGAGTGATATTGAGCATCTTTTCATGTGTTTGTTAACCATCTATAGGTCTTCTTTGGAGAAATATCTGTTTAATTCTTTGGCTCATTTTTTGATTGGGTCGTTTATTTTTCTGGTATTGAGATGCATGAGCTGCTTGCATATTTTGGAGATTAATTCTTTGTCAATTACTTCATTTGCCATTATTTTATCCCACTCTGAAGGCTGTCTTTCCACCTTGCCTATAGTTTCCTTCATTGGGCAAAAGCTTTTAAGTTTGATTAGGTCCCATTTGTTTATTTTTGTTTCCATTACTCTGGAAGGTGGATCATAGAAGATTCTGCTCTGATTTATGTCAGAGAGTGTTTTGCCTATGTTTTCCTCTAGGAGTTTTATAGTTTCTGGTCTTA
The DNA here is from genome assembly GCA_006410635.1 of Cephalophus harveyi. Lineage (NCBI taxonomy): Eukaryota > Metazoa > Chordata > Mammalia > Artiodactyla > Bovidae > Cephalophus > Cephalophus harveyi. Next base: position 10,850 of record SJYT01024267.1, read on the forward strand.
CATTTAGATCTTTAATCTATTTTGAGTTTATTAATGTGTATGGTGTTAGAAAGTGTTCGAGTTTCATTCATTTACAGGTGGTTATGTTTCCATTACTCTGGAAGGTGGGTCATAGAAGATTCTGCTCTGATTTATGTCAGAGAGTGTTTTGCCTATGTTTTCCTCTAGGAGTTTTATAGTTTCTGGTCTTACATTTAGATCTTTAATCTATTTTGAGTTTATTAATGTGTATGGTGTTAGAAAGTGTTCGAGTTTCATTCATTTACAGGTGGTTGACCAGTTTGTCAGCACCACTTGTTAAAGAGATTTTCTTTTCTCTGCTGTATATTCTTGCCTCCTTTGTCAAAGATAAGGTGTCCATAGGCATATGGATTTATCTTTGGGCTTTCTATTTTGTTCCATTGATCTATATTCCTGTCTTCATACCAGTACCATACTGTCTTCATGACATGATCAGCTGTTATTCTTATGGGGAATCCCCTTGTGTGTTGCTTCTTTTCCCTTGCTGCTTTTAATATTTGCTCTTTGTGTTTGATCTTCATTAATTTGATTAATATGTGTCTTGGGATGTTTTGCCTTGGGTTTATCCTTGTGTATGGTGTTTGGGACTCTCTGGGTTTCTTGGACTTGGGTAGCTATTTCCTTCCCCATTTTAGGTAAATTTTCAACTACTATCTCCTCAGGTATTTTCTCATGGTCTTTCTTTTTGTCTTCTTCTGGGACTCTTATGATTTGAGTGTTGGGGTGTTTGACATTTTCCCAGAGGTCTCGGAAGTTGTCCTCATTTCTTTTAATTCTTTTTTTTTATTTTTTCCTCTCTGCTTCATTTATTTCCACCATTCTATCTTCCACCTCACTTTTCTTATCTTCTGCCTCATTTATTCTACTGTTGGTTCCCTCCAGAGTGTCTTTGATCTCAGTTATTGCATCATTCATTATTGACTGACTTTTTTATTTCTTCTAGGTCCTTGTTAAACATTTCTTGCATCCTCTCAATTCTTGTCTCCAGACTATTTTTCTGTAGCTCCATTTTGTTTTCAAGATTTTGGATCATTTTTACTATCATTATTCTGAATTCTTTTTTACGTAGACTCCCTATCCCCTCCTCTTTTGTTTGGTTTGCTGCGCATTTATTGTGTTCCTTTAGCTGCTGAATATTTATCTGGCTTTTCATCTTGTTTAGAATACTGTGTTTGGGATGGCCTTTCTGTATGCTGGAAGTTTGTGATTCCTCTTTATTGTGGAGGTTCTTCCCTGTGGGTGGGGTTGGGCAAGTGGCTTGTCAAGGTTTCCTGGTTAGGGAAGCTTGTGTCAGTGTTCTGATGGGTGGAGCTGGATCTTTTCTCTCTGGAGTGCAATGAAGTGTCTAGTAGTAAGTTCTGAGGTATCTATGCATTTGGTGTGACTTTGGGCAGCCTGTAAATTAGTGCTCAGGGCTATGTTCCTGTGTTGCTGGAGAATTAACATGGTATGTCTCACTCTGGAACTTGTTGGCTCTTGAGTGGGGCTTGGTTTCAGTATATGTATGGAGGCTTTTGGATGAACATTCTGTAGCTCCATTTTGTTTTCAAGATTTTGGATCATTTTTACTATCATTATTCTGAATTCTTTTTTACGTAGACTCCTTATCCCCTCCTCTTTTGTTTGGTTTGCTGGGCATTTATTGTGTTCCTTTAGCTGCTGAATATTTATCTGGCTTTTCATCTTGTTTAGAATACTGTGTTTGGGGTGGCCTTTCTGTATGCTGGAAGTTTGTGATTCCTCTTTATTGTGGAGGTTCTTCCCTGTGGGTGGCGTTGGGCAAGTGGCTTGTCAAGGTTTCATGGTTAGGGAAGTTTGTGTCAGTGTTCTGATGGGTGGAGCTGGATCTTTTCTCTCTGTAGTGCAATGAAGTGTCCAGTAGTAAGTTCTGAGGTATCTGTGCATTTGGTGTGACTTTGGGCAGCCTGTAAATTAATGCTCAGGGCTATGTTCCTGTGTTGCTGGAGAATTAACGTGGTATGTCTCACTCTGGAACTTGTTGGCTCTTGAGTGGGGCTTGGTTTCAGTATATGTATGGAGGCTTTTGGATGAACTCTTGTCAATTAATGTTCCCTGGAGTCAGGAGTTTTTTGGTGTTTTCAAGTTTTGGATTTAAGCCTCCTGTCTCTGTTTTTCAGTCTTATTCTTACAGTAGCCTCAAGACTTCTCTATCCATACTGCACCAATGAGAAAACATCTAGGTTAATGGAGAAAAGATTCTCTACAGTGAGGGACACTCAGGTTTGCAGAGTTACATGGAGAAGAGAAGAGGAAGGAAAGAGATAGAGGTGACCAGGAGGAGAAGAGGGGGAATTAAAAGGGGAGAGAACAATCTAGCCAGTAATCAATTCCCTATGTGCTCTCCACAGCTTGGAACACCCAGAGAGTTCACAGAGTTACATAAAGAAGAGAAGAGGGTGGAAGGAAATAGAGATGATGAGGAGAAGAAGAGGGTGAGTCAAAAGGAGAGAGACAAATCTAGCCAGTAATCAATTCCCTAAGTGTTCTCCACAGCCTGGAATACCCAAAGAGATTCACAGCATTGGGTAGAGAAGAGAAAGTGAAGGGAGGAGATAGAGGTGACCTGAGGGAGAAAAAGGAGTGTCAAAAGGGGGAGAGGTCAATCAAGACAGTAATCACACTCCTATGTAAAAATGGGTACAGAAGATTAGATTTTTAAAGGTACAAAATTGATAACAGAACCAAAAAGCAAAGATTAAAAATCTAGAGTGGAGGTTAGACTCTCAAAAATACAATATTAAAAAAATCACAAAAAATACAAAAAATATGTATGAAATTTGCTTTAAAAATAAGGTCTTTTTTTGCAAGGTAATAGTAGGTTATAAAAATGAAAGTTAAGGGAGTAATAAAAGGCTTAAAAATTTAAAAAATTGAAATAATAATAGTAAAATATATCTAGGAATCTCTCTGGAGCTGTTGAGGGCAGTGTGGGGTCAGTACAGTTTCAGATAGTTCCTTGTTCCAGTTTATACTTCTCGAGGTCTATAGGTCCCTTCCAATGTAGTCAGTGCTAACAATAGGGTTTTAATCAATTGCACCTGTCATTTCCCAAGCAGTTCCCTCTGTTTATTTTGACTTCTTCTGTTTGCAAGTCTCTTCAGTGTCTAATTTCCACCCGGCAATCCACTCCAGTATTCTTGCCTGGAGAATCCCACGAACTGAGAATCCTAGTAGGTTACAGTCCACAGGGTCGCAAAGAGTCGGACACGACTGAGCGACTTCACCTTCACCTCACCTCAGTGTCTAATTTCCACCCTGACACAAAGGGATGGAGGTGGTCATTTATTTAAGCTCACTTGTTCAGTTGTGCTGTGGGGAGGGAGGAACAGTACAAACAAATATCACTGGCATGTGTGGGGAGTGCTCACAGTGTCTGGGCCACACTGGCTTTGCTCCCATTCACGGCGTGTGTGCTTTCCCAGTATACACTGCTCAGGCTCCAGGTTGCTCTGCAGGGGAACTTTCTAAAGCAGGCCCTGGGTNGTCATTTATTTAAGCTCACTTGTTCAGTTGTGCTGTGGGGAGGGAGGAACAGTACAAACAAATATCACTGGCATGTGTGGGGAGTGCTCACAGTGTCTGGGCCACACTGGCTTTGCTCCCATTCACGGCGTGTGTGCTTTCCCAGTATACACTGCTCAGGCTCCAGGTTGCTCTGCAGGGGAACTTTCTAAAGCAGGCCCTGGGTTGCATGCACTTCCCAGGTCTAAGCTGCTCAGGTTTATGTTCTCAGGTACTCCACAGAGGCACAGACTCGGTTGGGCCTGCATTTTGTGCCCTTCCCAGGTCCAAGCAGCTCAGGCAACCAGGTGCTTGGCGAGCGCACTCTCCCCAGGTGGGGCGGTGCATATTTTCACCTCCCTGGTCCCAGCCGCTAGGTTTCCTGGGTGCTCAGCAGGGGCACCATCTCAGGTGTGCTGTGTGTCTTCTCTGGAGAGCTGATGTCTGGCTGCGACCCTGCTGGCGGATATCAACCGTCCAGGATCCCAGGAAGACTTGGTTAGCAACTGGGAGCCTGCTCCCTGTTTGGTAGAGGATGCCGTCTCTGGGGCCAAGTTTGCCCCTCACTGGCTCTGGCTGTTGCCTGCCTGCCTCTCTGCCTCTGATGGGAGATGGGCTGGTCCGCAGCTGGCTATCTCTCCTCTGGTATTTGCTCAGTCCTTTGTTCTGTGAGCGGGCCAGGCTGTGCCTTAGGTTAGAGCTTTTCGTGGGAAAGTTCTCTCTCTCTCTCTCTTTTTTTTTTTTTTCTCTTTCTGGCTATCCCACAGTTTGGGTTGCTATCTCACATTAGCTCCCTCAGCTTGTCCTCAGGGCATTCAGGCCTGGTCCTTACCCTAAGCAATGCAGCCCTCTGTGGTGGATGTGAGCATCTGGACTACTTCTCCGCTGGGAGTTGTGGTTAGGCACATAATCTGTGGGTTTTATTTATTTATTTTTTTCCTCCCTTATGGGTTATGTTGCCCTCTGAGATTCCAAAACTCCCCACAGACCCGCTGGTGAGAGGGTTTCCTGGTGCTTGGAAACTTCTATCAAAATATGTACATGTTAGTTTTATATCTTTATTTACAAGATTAACAGTTGCAATGATTCTTCAAAATATAACAGTTTAAGACAGAAGAAAAACTAAAAAGTTAAACTACTCAGAACAATCTGAAAAGATATTAAAATGGAATAAGAGGGATAGTCCCAATAATGATAATGATGAAGGTATTTGTATTGAACTGAACCTCCTGCTAGTAACAACTATAAGCTCATAGCACAACACAGCTTTTTTTTTTTAATTTAATTTTATTAAAAAAATTTTTTTGTTGAAGGATAATTGCCTTATAGAATTTTGTAGTTTTCTGTCAAATCTTAACATGAATCAACCATAGGTATACATATATCACCTCCCTTTTGAACCTCCCTCCATCTTCCTCCCCATCCCACCACTCTAAGTCCATACACAGCCATTGTTTGAGCGTCCTGCGTCATACAGCAAATTCCTGTTGGCTATCTGTTTTACATATGCTAATGTAAATTTCCCTGTTACTCTTTCCATACAGCTCACCCTCTCCTCCCATCTCCCCATGTCCATAAGTCTATTTTCTATGTCTGTTTCTCCATTGCTACATTGTTTGAGCGTCCTGCGTCATACAGCAAATTCCTGTTGGCTATCTGTTTTACATATGCTAATGTAAATTTCCCTGTTACTCTTTCCATACAGCTCACCCTCTCCTCCCATCTCCCCATGTCCATAAGTCTATTTTCTATGTCTGTTTCTCCATTGCTACCCTGTAAATAAATTCTTCAGAACCATTTTTCTAGATTCCTTTTATGTGCGTTCAGTTCAGTTCTGTCGCTCAGTCGTGTCCGACTCTTTGCAACCCCATGAATAGCAGTACGCCAAGCCTTCCTGTCCATCACCAACTCCCAGAGTTCCCTCAGACTCACGTTCATCAAGTCCGTGATGCCATCCAGCCATCTCATCCTCGGTCGTCCCCTTCTTCTCCTCCCCCAATTCCTCCCATCATCAAAGTCTTTTCCAATGAGTCAACTCTTCACATGAGGTGGCCAAAGTACTGGAGTTTCAGCTTTAGCATCTTTCCTTCCGAAGAAATCCCAGGGCTGATCTCCTTCAGAATGGACTGGTTGGATCTCCTTGCAGTCCAAGGGACTCTCAAGAGTCTTCTCCAACACCACAGTTCAAAAGTATCAATTCTTCGGTGCTCAATGTGTTAGAATATGATATTTATTTTTTTCTTTCTGACTCACTTAACTCTTTATAATAGGTTCTTGGTTCATTCTCCTCATCAGAACTGACTCAAATATGTTTCTTTATGGCTGGCTCATATTAAATTGTGTATATGTACCATAACTTCTTTATTTATTCATCTGTTGATGGATGTCTAGGTTGCTTCCATGTTCTAGCTATTGTAAAGCATAATGCAATGAACAAAGGGATACATGTGTCTTTTTAACCCTGGTTTCCTTAGGGTATATACCTAGTAATGGGTTTGCTAGGTCATATGGTAGTTTCATTCCTAGCTTTTTTAAGGAGTCTCCAAATCATCTTCCATAGTGGCTGTATCAATTTACATTCCCACCAACATTTCAAGAGCATTCCCTTTTCTCCACACAGTTTCCAGCATTTATTGTTTGTAGACTTTTTGAAGACAGCCATTCTGACTGGTGTGAGGTGATATCTTATTGTGGTTTTGATTGGCATTTCTCTAATAATGAGTGATGTTGAGCATCTTTTCATGTGTTTGTTAGCCATCTGTATATCTTCTTTGGAGAGATGTCTGTTTAGGTATTTTTCTAACTTTTTGATTGGGTTGTTTATTTTCCTGGTATTGAGTTGTATAAGCTGCTCGTATATTTTAGAAATGAATCCATTGTCAGTCGTTTCATTTACTATTATTTTCTCCTATTCTGAGGGTTATCTTTTCACCTTGCTCATAGTTTTCTTTGCTGTGCAAAAGATTTTAAGTTTAATTAGGTCCCACTTGTTTACTTTTGCTTTTATTTCCGTTACTCTAGGAGGTGGGTCAAAGAGGATCTTGCTTTGATTTATGTCATCGAGAGTTCTGCCCATGTTTTCCTCTAAGAGTTTTGTAGTTTCTGGTCTTACATTTAGATCTTTAATCCAATTTGAGTTTATCTTTATGTATGGTGTTAGGAAGTGTTCTAATTTCATTCTTTTACACGTTTGCTACCCAGTTTTCCCAGCATCATTTATTGAGGAGGCTGTCTTTGCCCCATTGTACATTCTTGCCTCCTTTGTTAAAAATAAGGTACCCATAGGTTCATGGGTTTATTTCTGGGCTTTCTATCTTGTTCATTTGTCTATATGTCTGTTTTTGTCCCAGTACCATACTGTCTTGATGATTATATCTTTGTAGTATATTCTGAAATCAGGAAGGTTGATTCCTCAAGCTCCATTCTTCTATCTTAAGACTGCTTTGGCAATTTGGGGTCTTTTGCCAACATCCACGGATCATGGAAAAAGCAAGAGAGTTCCAGAAAAAATCTACTTCTGCTTTATTGACTATGCCAAAGCCTTTGACTGTGTGGATCACAAAAAACTGTGGAAAATTCTGAAAAAGATGGGAATACCAGACCACCTAACCTGCCTCTTGAGAAATCTGTATGCAGGTAAGGAAGCAACAGTTAGAACTGGACATGGAACAACAGACTGGTTCCAAATAGGAAAAGGAGAACGTTAACCTCAGATATGCAGATGACACCACCCTTATGGCAGAAAGTGAAGAGGAGCTAAAAAGCCTCTTGATGAAAGTGAAAGAGGAGAGCGAAAAGTTGGCTTAAAGCTCAACATTCAGAAAACAAAGATCATGGCATCTGGTCCCATCACTTCATGGAAAATAGATGGGGAAACAGTGGAAACAGTGTCAGACTTTATTTTGGGGGGCTCCAAAATCACTGCTGATGGTGACTGCAGCCATGAAATTAGAAGACGCTTACTCCTCGGAAGAAAAGTTATGTCCAACCTAGATAGTATTTTCAAAAGCAGAGACATTACTTTGCCAACAAAGGTCCGTCTAGTCAAGGCTATGGTTTTTCCTGTGGTCATGTATGGATGTGAGAGTTGGACTGTGAAGAAGGCTGAGCGCCGAAGAATTGATGCTTTTGAAGTGTGGTGTTGGAGAAGACTCTTGAGAGTCCCTTGGACTGCAAGGAGATCCAACCAGTCCCTTCTGAAGGAGATCAACCCTGGGATTTCTTTGGAAGGAATGATGCTAAAGCTGAAACTCCAGTACTTTGGCCACCTGATGTGAAGAACTGACTCACTGGAAAAGACTCTGATGCTGGGAAGGATTGGGGGCAGGAGGAGAAGGGGACGACAGAGGATGAGGTGGCTTGATGGCATCATGGACTCGATGGACGTGAGTCTGAGTGAACTCCGAGAGATGGTGATGGACAGAGAGGCCTGGGGTCACAAAGAGTCGGACACGACTGAGCGACTAAACTGAACTGAACTGAGGCACCTCTTTCTCTGACATGAATTATTAATGAACAACTCTTCTTTTCATGCTAAATTACACTATATTAACTTTTTTTCTGAAACAGAAATATATGTCTTAAAAATATTTTTTTAATTCTCACACATTTATGTTTGATAAAATGACACATTTGTTTTCAAATGACACATACATTTGCCCCCATTACTTGAATGAATAGAAACATTCCTTATTCTTCATCAACTTTACATGGGGCAATTTTCCAAAATAATATTTATGACTAGTATTTTCTAACAAGTATAAAATCTTTTTAAAATAAAGCTAAATTCAGGAATAGGGAATTTTGTATTTCAACTGCTTGATTTTATTGAAGTGTTAATGAAAATTTGAAAGAATGAAAAGTAACTGCTGTGATGAACAATAGTAAGATTATTCTATCATCTTTATTTAATGTTTAATAGTCAAAAATATTGACAAGGTTATTTCATAGAGTGTAAAATCCATGTCCTAAGTTAACAATAAATGAATGCCATCTGATTTTTAGAACACAAGATAAAAATAAAACCGTTGAAGATTATTTTACACACACATACACACACACACACACACACACATTTCTACACCTCCCCATACATCATATATATTAGAAGAATTATAGCTTTCCTAAAAGTAAGAGTTCAAACTCCATTCCCAGTAACATAATTAACTGGAAATATAGTGAAATCTCTCTAATATAACCCTCTTAGAATTGTTGTAGTGAATGTATTTAAAATTGAGATGATGCAAAATTAATGCAATTTTTAGAAGCCTTTTTTTTTCCTAAAACTCATTAATCCATAGGGATAAAGTGATTTGAAAAACAGTATATTTTCTTGAGGTTATCTACTAGTCTCAGTCTATGTAGAGACTGGGGTTTACCAAGAAAAGATAAAAAGGTCAAATAATGAAGTCAAGGCTATGAGCAGATTAAAAGTTTGGGGCATCCAAATGGAGCTAAGACTCCAGAGGCACAAAGCCCTCTGTGAGAGGAGCTTGACAATGGGGATGTACGCATGTCCCAGGTTTGGTTCTGGGAGGAGGAGGAAAAAATAGTACTGTAAAACTTTAAAAGTACAAATTTGCATTTCTGGATTTGATATTAAAATCCAGTTACCTTAATGATCCCAAAGCCAAAGTAAAAATTATAAAGAAACTTCTAATTGGTAGTACTATCAAGTCCAAGACAGAAACAGAGGTAAATACTCTGTAGAAGGAAGTACTTTAATTCAAACCTCAACACTGTCTTGATTAGTATAGCTTTATAGTGAGTCTTTAAAGTTTTTATTATGAGTCCTTCAAGTGCATTAAAATTGTTTTGCCTTTCTGAAGGATTTAAATGAGATCTAAAATTAAAAACAAAGCTTCTGCTATTCTGACTAGGATTGAATTAAATATAACCATGCTGAATCTTAAAACCCATTAAAATTATTATATATTTAGGCCTTGTTGATTGTCTTTCATCAGTATTTTCTATTTTGCAGTAAATAGATCACATAGAAATTTTGTTCCATTTATACCCAAGTGTTTTCTTGCTGGTACTTGTAAATGATATTTGTTTTATAATTTGGATTCAATGCTTTATTGCTAGTATATAGAAATACAATTGAGTTTTTAATATTTTGTAGTTTGCAAACTTGCAAACTTCACATATAGCTTCTGTAAATTTATTGTAGATTCATGAATTTTCTTTGGAGATAATACCATATGTGAATTGAACGAGTTTTATTTCTTCCTTTCTAATCTGAATGTATTTTATTTCTTTTTATTGCCTTATTGCACTGGCTAAAAATTTGAATGCAATGCTGGATATGAGTTTTGCTTTTTTATTTGAGTGAATATTAAATTTTTCCAAGTGCTTCTGTGTTATGAAGATGATCATATCATTTTCTTTTCTTACATGTTGAATTCTTTTTATAGGTTACTAGAAGTGGTGGAGAAGACTCTTGAGAGTCCTTTGGACTGCAAGAAGATCCAACCAGTCCATTCTGAAGGAGATCAGCCCTGGGATTTCTTTGGAAGGAATGATGCTAAAGCTGCAACTCCAGTACTTTGGCCACCTCGTGCAAAGAGTTGACTCATTGGAAAAGACTCTGATGCTGGGAGGGATTGGAGGCAGGAGGAGAAGGGGACAACCGAGGATGAGATGGCTGGATGGCATCACTGACTCGATGGACATGAGTTTGAGTGAACTCTGGGGGTTGGTGATGGAGAGGGAGGCCTGGCGTGCTGCGATTCATGGGGTTGCAAAGAGTCGGACACGACTGAGCAACAACTGAACTGAACTGAACTGAATAGATATATTAACATTTTGCTAAAGATTTTTGAATCTGTGTTCATGAATATTATTGCTTTATAATTTTTCTATTCTTGTGGTTTCCATGGAATTTCCCAGGTAGCACAGTGGTAAAGAATTTGCTTCCCAATGCAGGAGACTCAAGAAATGTGGGTTTGATTCCTGAGCCTGGAAGATCCCCTGGAGAAGGAAATGACAACTGACTCTAGTATACTTGCCTAGAAAATTCCATGGACAGATGATTCTGGTGGGCTATAGTCCATATGGTTCCCATGTGGAATTTTATGTTAATGAAATGCTAACCTCATAAAATTTCTTGGAAAATAGTCACTCCTTTTTAATTTTTCTGAAAGGTATTGTGTAAGGATGTGACATTACTGCTTCTTAAACGCTTGAAAGATTTCTTCATTGAAAATATCCGGGCCTAAAGTTACTTGACAGAAATATATTTTTACTAGAAATTCCATTTTTTTAAAGTAGACATGAGACTATTCAGGTTATCTATGTCTTCTGAGTAAGTTTTAACATTTGTATCATTTGTGAAATTATTTTTAGCTATTTGTAGAGTATGAGCATAGAGTTGTCTGGCAATGTCTAATTTAATGGACTAATGTTCCCCTCCCCAAATGTCCACATGCTAATTCTCATACTCTGAATATATGCTAACATCACATAGATAAATTGACTTTTCAACAATGCTGGATTATCCAGATGGGTCCAATGTAATCTTAAAGCCTCTCAAAAGAAAGGAAGGATGGGCAAGAGACTCAGAATTAGAGGTAATATGATTGTAAAAGAGGGAGAAAGGGAATGTAAAAATGGAAGGAGGAGCCAGAGAAATGCAGACAACCAGTAGAAAGTATGAAAAGTAAGGGAACAGTGCCTTCTTGGAGTCCCCAGAAGGATTGAAATCTGCTTACTCTCTGATTTTAGATCAAATGAACCATGGGAACTTTTCATGCAAAGATGGGCACAATAAAGAACAGAAATAGTATGGACCTAACAAAAGCAAAAGATATTAAGAAGAGGTGGCAAGAATACACAGAAGAACTGTACAAAAAAGATCTTCATGACCCAGATAATCACAATGGTGTGATCACTCACCTAGAGCCAGACATCCTGGAATGTGAAGTCAAGTGGGCCTTAGGAAGCATCACTAGAAACAAAACTAGTGTAGGTGATGGAATTCCAGTTGAGCTATTTCAAATACTGAAAGATGATGCTGTGAAAGTGCTACGCTAAATATGCCAGCAAATTTTGAAAATTCAGCAGTGGCCACAGGACTGCAAAATGTCAATTTTCATTCCAATCCCTAAGAAAGGCAATGCCAAAGGATGCACAAACTACCGCACAACTGCACTCATCTCACACGCTAGCAAAGTAATGCTCAAAATTCTCCAAGCCAGGCTTCAACAGTATATGAACTGTGAACTCCCAGATGTTCAAGCTTGTTTTAGAAAGGCAGAGGAACCAGAAATCAAATTGCCAACATCCGTTGATTCCTAGATAAAACAGGAGAGTTCCAGAAAAACATCTACCTCTGCATTATTGAATAAGTCAAAGCCTTTGACTGTGTGGATCACAGCAAACTGTGGGAAATTCTGAAAGAGATGGGAATACCAGACCACCTGACATGTCTCCTGAGAAATCTGTATGCAGGTCAAGAAGCAACAGTTAGAACCGGACATAGAACAACAGACTGGTTCCAAATTGGGAAAGGAGTACGTCAAGGCTGTATGTTGTCACCCTGCTTATTTAACTTACATGCAGAGTACATCATGATAAACTCTGGACTGGTTGAAGCACAAGCTGGAATCAAGAGTGCCAGGAGAAATGTCAATAACCTCAGATATGCAGATGACACCACTTTTATGGCAGAAATTGAAGAGGAACTAAAGAGCCTCTTGATGAAAGTGAAAAAAGAGAGTGAAAAAGTTGGCTTAAAACTCAATATTCAGAAAACTAAGATCATGGCAACGGGTCCCATTACTTCATGGCAAATAGATGGGGAAACAATGGAAAGAGTGGTGGACTTTAACTTTTTGGGCTCCAAAATCACTGCAGATGGTGACTGCAGCCATGAAATTAAAAGACACTTTCTCCTTTAAAGAAAAAACATGACCAACCTAGATAGCATATTAAAAAGCAGAGACATTACTTTGCCAACAATGGTCCATCTAGTCAAAGCTATGGTTTCTCCAGTAGTCATGTATGGATGTGAGAGTTGGACTATAAAGAAAGCTGAGCACTGAAGAATTGATGCTTTTGAACTTGGTGTTGGAGAAGACTGTTCAGTGTTCCTTGGACAACAAGGAGATCCAACCAGTCCATCCTAAAGGAAATCAGTCCTGGATATGCATTGGAAGGACTGATGCTGAAACCTAAACTCTGATAATTTGGCCACCTGCTGTGAAAAACTGACTCATTTGAAAAGTCCCTGATGCTGGGAAAGATTGTAAGTGGGAGGAGAAGTGGACAACAGAGAATGAGATGTTTGGATATCGTTATTGACTCAATGAACATGAGTTTGAGTAAGCTCCAGGAGTTGGTAATGGACAGGGAAGCTTGCTGTGCTGCAGTCCATGGGATTGCAAAGTGCCCAAAACGACTGAGTGACTGAACTGAACTGACCTCTAGATATGTGAGGTCAATTTCTATTATTTTAAGGTAGTAAATTTGTGGTAATTTATTACAACATTAAACTTGCACGTCTTTTACTTTTAATGTCTGTGTAGTCTGCATTATATCCTCTTTTATTTCTGATATTGGTAATTGTGTCTTTTCTATTTTTTTGCTTCCTCAGTTTGGTTAGAGTTTCTTTAATTGTACAGATTTGTTTTTGTAAATTTAATAGTTTTTTCTTTTTTTCAAAAATAAGTTTTAGTGATCTTTTCTTTCTCTGTTTTAATTTATTTCATCTCAACGTTTAAATACTAATTGCTTTGGGGTTAATTATCTATCATTTTTCTAGTTTCTTAAAATGCACCTTAAATTATTTATTTGAGCATTTATTTTCTAAAATAATAAAAGGAACAAAAAATACCGCTGAAAAATGTCCTCTAAGGAGATCAGCCCTGGGTGTTCTTTGGAAGGAATGATGCTACAGCTGAAACTCCAGTACTTTGGCCACCTCATAAGAGTTGATTCATTGGAAAAGACTCCTATGCTGGAAGGGATTGGGGGCAGGAGGAAAAGGGGACACCAGAGGATGAGATGGCTGGATGGCATCACCGACTCTATGGACGTGAGTTTGAGTGAACTCTGGGAGTTGGTGATGGACAGGGAGGCCTGGCGGGCTGTGATTCATGGGGTCGCAAAGAGTCAGACACGACTGAGCTACTGCACTGAACTGAACTAAACTGAAGCAATACTTAAGCTAAATTCTACACAGTGTGTTGTATTTTTATTTTAAATATCTTCAAAACTTTTTAAACTTATTTTGAGAATTTCTTTTTAACCCATGAAATATTTAGAAATTTTTATTTTAATGTGAAATAGTTAAGAGTCTTCCCATTATATTTCTGTTATTGGTTTTTAACTTAAAGCACCTAATATTGTATAAAATACACACTACATGATTTCTATTTTTTAAATTTCTTAAAGTGTATGTTCCAAATGGGATTTATCTTGGTAAATATTAAATGCACACTTCAGAGGAATATGTATTCCCTGTTGCTATGGTGTGTTCTATAAATATCAGTGAACAATGAAAACAATAAATTCAAAGAAAATCTCTCCTAAACATATAATAAAAGTTACAAAACATAAAGGAAAACTTTGAAAGCAGAGAGATAAAGATGACAGAACACATAACACATGGGAGTAGTGATTCAGATGATTTTATTTCTCATCAGAAACACTGAATGACAGTGAAATAACAGTATTAGTTGAAACAGTGAAACATTTTTAAGAGAAGAAAATGAAATCACAGAATTCTATATCTAATGAAAATATTCTTATGTAAATGGGAAATAAGAACATGTTTAGATAAGGATAACTAATGAAAGTGAAAATGAAGTCACTCAGTTGACCCGACTCTTTGCTGTAGCCCACCAGACTTCTCCATCCATGGAATTTTCCAAGCATGAGTACTGGAGTGAGTTGCCATTTCCTTCTCCAGGGGATCTTCCCAACCCAGGGATTGAACCCGGGCCTCCTGCATTGCAGGCAGACACTTTACCATCTGAGCCACATGGGATAGCTAATGAAATCAACTATAAGCAGGCCAGCTGTATACAAAAGATGCTAAAGGAGTCTTCAGGCTGAAAGGAACTAGTGCCAGTGGACAATGTGGAACTTCAAGAGGGAAGCCGAACAGAAATTGTGAATATTTGGATAAATAAAAAATACTAAGCATTTTTCTTAAGCTCTTAAAATTATTATAAATCTTTAAAAGCATATAGTATTGCCTAGATTTTAACATATCTGTACATGAAAACTGTAACAGAATGGTTGATCAGAGGAAAGAATCTACTTATCTCTAAGCTTTCCACACTTTATGTGAAGTGATGAATAGAGACAAATTCAAATATTGAAACACAGAAAAGTTGAATGTGATGGATGAAAAATGATAAACCACGCAAATCATACACATGAGAGGACTGGTGTGAGTATTTAATAAACAGGTAAATGGACTCTGAGACAGATTTTTTTTAAATCAAAATCTCCAATGAAAACTACAGTTAATGCTAAAACTTGAGACATTCTTTTAAGTTTAGGTATAAAGCAAAGGGGTGTGTGTGTGTGTGTGTGTGTTAGTTGCTTAGTCATGTCCGACTCTTTGTAACCCCATAGACGGTAGCCCACCAGGCCCCTCTGTCCATGGGATTCTCCAGGCAAGAACACTGGAGAAGGTTGCCATTTCCTTCTCCAAAAAGAAGTATAGAAAGAAAGAAAGTGAAGTCACTCAGTCGTGTCTGACTCTTTGTGACCCCATGGACTGTAGCCTACCAGGCTCCTCCATCCATGGAATTTTCCAGGCAAGAATACTGGAGTGGGATACCATTTCCTTCTCCATTAAGCAAAGGTGCTTATAATCAAATTTCTCTCTTGTGTAACAACATGTTGGAATGCTTTGTCAACAAAAAGGTGATAACATAGAAAGAGAGGGTACAATGTGAGTTTCTAAGCCATAATGTCAATAGTATTTGTATTAATATGAGAGATAGCAAGGTTGCAAAACACCAAAGCAAAAATATCCATCTATTACAGAAATAACCAACTTGTGAAAAAAAAATACTTTTTTTCACAACTTCATAGTTTTAGATTTTATTATTAGTTCTAGTTCAAGATATGAATTATTAACTAATTAAGTTTATTTTATTATATAAAATGTATTTTGTAAAGTTAAATACTCAATTACTTCCAAAAGTACACTCAGGAAACCCAGCACCATTTGTTAAAATTTTTTTCTTTTCCCATTTAATTGCTTTGGCAAGTGTTTTTGGATTCTCTTTACTATTACATTGATCTGTATATGTGTGTACCAGTATTAAAGTGTTTTAATTCATATATCATTAAGTGCTGTGCTTAGTTGCTCAATCGTGTCTGATTCTTTGTGACCCCATGGACTGTAGCCCACCAGGCTCCACTGTCCACGGGGATTCTCCAGGCAAGGATACTGGAGTGGGTTGCCATGCCCTTGTCCAGGGGATCTTCCCAACCCAGGGACTGAAACCAAGTCTCCAGCATTGCAGGCAGATTCTTTAGTCTGAGCCTCCAGGAAGCCATATTATTAAGTCTTTAAACCAATTAAGATAAATCTTTCCACTTTTTCTTTAAAAAAAAAACAAACTATTTTTGTTATTCTCTAGGTCTTTTCATTTTCTTATACATTTTTTAAAATGCTTGAAAATTTCTACTGAAAAATCCTGTGTAATTTTGATGAATATTTGAAACTGTAGAAGAAACTTGACGTCTTAGGAAATACTGAGTCTTCCAATCTATAAACATAATATATCTCTCCACTTATTTAGCTCTTTAAAAATATTTCTCCAAATATACTTGTGAAGAGTCATTGATGTCTTTTCTTCAATATAGTTCCATGCATTTTGTGTTTCTAGGTATTAATGTAAATTGAATTGTTTTCTTTATTTTATTTTTAAATTGTTTGCTACAAGATGTCTGGAGAAGGAAGTGGCAACATATTCCAATATTCTTGTCTGGAAAATCCCATGGACAGAGGAGTCCAAGGGCTCGCAAGGAGTCAGACATGACTGAGCATGCACACAATATGAAAGAACCCTCTGATCTAGTTAAATTCATTTTATTAGTGCTTGTAGTGGTTTCAAAGACTACTTGAGATTCTCTAATTAAATGATGCCAATATTTTTATTTTTTATTTTCTAATATGTTTAATGTAAACATTGAACATTAAGGAATGCTTTTTTGTATCTTTTGATATTGTAGTATCAGTTTTCTCTTTAGTCTTTTAGTGCAACAAATTCTATTAATGGGTTATCTATATTGAATCTTATTTGTTTTCCTTAAAGCTCATTCATTATCAAATAATTTTGTGGAAATTTTTCATCAATATTTCTGTTCTATTTGGACTTATTTTCTTTTTCTTTCCTAGTATTGTGTTTATTTATGTTCACAACTGAAATTATGTATAGATTATGTATTTTGTGATCTGAATTGATACCTCCTCCTACCACTGTTTTTGTTTGTTTGTTTTTTAACGGAGCTACTAAAGTGTCCAAAGCGAAGGAGTGACATTATCAGTTTTGCATTTTATAAAGGTCATTAAAAATAGAGTGGAGAATGAATTTGAAGCCAATAATATTGCTAAAGTCAGGGACAGCAGTTAAGGGGGTATTGTTGTTTGTTTATTTTTGTAATAGGAGCTTAAATGAGACAGTGGAAGTCAAGATAAAAATTTGAATTATCAGTTAGATATGGTGAGATCCATAATGTTTTGGCAATTAGGTGGACACAAGGTCTGAGAAGTTCAAAAGTTTCTGGTTTAGGAATCTCTATGACAAAACCATTGCTTAGAGAGGGAGTATAAGAAAAAAATAGTAAGCATTATAACGATCCTGACAATTTTTGATGTGCCTGTGGTTATTGGTAGTCATTTAAGATTTATAGGTATAGACTTTGGAGAAGAATTTAATTATAGAGATTTCTATATGAGAGAGGTTAGAGATCTTGTTTTTAGCCATAAAAATAGGGGAAAATAATTCAGCTTTGTTAGCAGTTTCATAGAAAGCAATAGCTCCACAAATTGAGAGTAAATCACAGTAGAGTTGTGAAAACCATGATTTAGCCTCGGTTTTTGTTTATTTTGCCATAGCTTATTGCATCGTTTCTTGATGAACTGTGTTTCAGAGTTAGCATACTAGAAGTTCCAAATCTGAGACCTGAAAATTATGGAGTTTAAGCAGTCACCCAAATTCCATATAGTTGAGCAATACAGCTGGCAATGTCACTGCAATCTGTCTTCTATATTCACACTCTTGACTTTCATGCTACGAAGGATAATCTTCATAGACTAATTACTGCAAAAGCCATAGGCTTTTCTTTTGCAACTCTGATTTTTTATTTTTAAGGAAGAACTTTTGGGAGACATAAAGGACTCCAGTGTAAAAAGTAAATATAAATGCATGACATTGGTTAAGATTCTCGGTACCTTTGTAGACTAATAAGTGCCCTCCTAGGATTGTAATGTTGGCAGGGAAATAGAGTTGAGTTTGAGTATAGCTCTAGTAAAAGCCTTTGTTAAATGGCTTAACACCTTTTTATATAAAGAGAACAGAGTCCCTATCTTTTACAGAAAATGTATCCAAGCAATACTTGTTCTTGTGCAAATGAACATTAATGCTTTATTCTTCAAATTTCACTTACAAAAGGAGTATCATGTAAGCCCCTTTCTTTCCCCAAAGTAGCTGCTATGGAAACAAGCCCTGATGCGTGACAGAGGAAGAAAGCTAGCTGTACTGTGCTTAAACACAGAGAAGTCTCTACAAGATTTCCAATTGTATGTGGAGCCAATAAAGAAGTGACTGGGAATTACACCACACGGCAAATCTAAGGAAGAAATTGCTAATTCAGCTTTGCAAACTACATTTTCTCAAGGTCCATAATTAAAAGTGAGCTTCAGGGCACTAGCAGAGAAGTCAGATTTGCTCTGAGCCTGAGGGGCTTGTAAATTGGCTGCTTCTGCAAACTGCTTTCACTCTTTTAGGTCAAGAAAGGATGAATTAATGCCTTTTGTGTGGTGGAATAAATGCTCCCCTAGTGGCTTCAAACAGGAATTTTGCCTCCCTAAACCTCAGATTACATATAAGAGAGAACTGGTCTTAGAAGAAACAAAATTTGCTACAAAATGTTACAGGTATACTGGACTACAGAACTGTGCTTTGCTTTATAATCCCGTAACTCCAGTTTTGTCTTTCAAATTTCCATTATTGTATCTGCATAATTTGGAACTTAATAGATATATTTATAAAGTATTTGTTTAAAAGTCTAGGCCAAAATGGTGTGTGTGTGTGTGTGTGTGTGTGTGTCGGGGCGGGGAGGTGGATTGTATGTCTCAAAATCCAATAATACTTTTTAAAAAAATCTTGGAATATGTTTCACTAGGATACATAGCCTTGGTTTAAAATCTAGTCACATTAATATTTATAATCTGTATTTCCAAGACTTTCCTCCCTTTTTGTTATGGTAGGATCTCTAGCCTCAAGCAATGTCTTACATGTATTAAAACTAATCCCCGTAGCCTCCCATAAAAAGTCCACTTCTACTCCGGACTACATTCAAGATGTAACTGACAAGTCTTGCCAATTTCAAGTCCTAGAATCTAGGTACTTTGCACCTGGCTTTGTCTCTGCTGACAGACGTGTGCATGCTAAGTTGCTTCAGTTGTGTCTGACTCTTTATGACGCTATGGACTATAGCTTGCCAGCTCCTCTGTCCATGGGATTCTCCAGACAAGAATATTGGAGTACATTGCTGTGCCCTCCTCCAGGGGGTCTTCCTGACCCAGGTTTTGAAACCACATTGGGTCTCCTGCATTGGCAGACACCAGTGCCCTTAGGAGTCCCAAAAAGCCAAAGTAAAATTGAGAAGTCTACGTGAATCTGATGTGGTAAAACCGGTTGTGATCCATACAAAAGAAGGGCAATTTTTTTCTTTCAGATTACACTTTCACACCAATGTATAATAAACTGGAAATACCTGTGGGAGAACTAGAATCTTACATACATATAAAAGTTATCCTGCATATTTTTACTATTAAACTTGCATAAGAACAACACTGGTTGTATAATCAAGTTTAATAAGACAAGCATCACTGTTAACAAACTTAAAATTTAAGACTCTTTAAGATGATGTATGCATTAAATAATATAATCTAATTTAATTGCATTTATAATAGACTTACTCAGTGGAAAAGACTCTGATGCTGGGAGGGATTGGGGGCAGGAGGAAAAGGGGACGACCGAGGATGAGATGGCTGGATGGCATCACGGACTCGATGGACGTGAGTCTGAGTGAACTCCGAGAGATGGTGATGGACAGGGAGGCCGGGCGTGCTGCGATTCATGGGGTCGCAAAGAGTCGGACACGACTGAGCGACTGAACTGAACTGAAGAGCCTTCAGAATAAAGGAAAATGCTGAAATTAGAGTTGGAGAAATAGACTCTTTATTGTTGAATCCTTGTTGTTTGAAGATTTTTGCAGAACATGATTTTTTGTGACCTTAAGCAAACTTTAAAACGTGTCTTTAGTGCTTCATGTTTAATGTGAGAATTAAATCAAATAGTAAATTGGAAAAAAAACTAATAGGTTTGTTCAGTATGTTTGTAGAATGAAAAATGAATATATCACTTAAACAGTCAGAAAATACCTTAAATGTGTGATAGTCTGATTATATAGCAGATTTAAACAGAAATATTAAAAAATTGAAATTTATTCTAAAAATTAAGTCAGCCAAAATGGAAAGAAAAAATGCAGTCTAGAGGAAAGTGAACTTTAAAAAATGAGAAGGGTGTGGGGAAAAAAAAAAAACAGTAAAATATTTGTATTCGTTCCTTGAATTTCATTTAATTATTCTGTTTACAAAAGCTTTTTAAAATGTCTATAGTCAGAGCTTTAATTAGCATTTCAATGAAGATTGTGTTTATTATCTTTACACATTCCCAGCAAATTTTCTCTCCCAATACAAAGCAAGTTTTTAATCACATAAACTAGAAGGATACATTATGATATTTCATTCATCCTGCTGATTATATTAACCCTCAATTAAGTTAATGAAATTGCTACCCTGCTCAAGGCTTTCTTTGGCTTCTCATATCACTGAGAGAGAAAGGAAAAGCCTCACAGTAGCCTGCACATTTTCATACACACCTTTTCCCTTTGAGCATGAGAACTTTTTGTTATATAAATGTAATATTATCTATCTTCATTGGATATTGGTTGTTTGAGTAGTTATATCAATGATAATTTGGCACATTTTTTTTCAAAACATTGATTTAATTATCTTCAATGAATTTTATTATATAATATAAGCTATATCTTTCGGAGAAGGCAATGGCATCCCACTCCAGTACTCTTGCCAGGAAACTCCCATGGACGGAAGAGCCTGGTAGGCTGCAGTCCATGGGGTCGCTAAGAGTCAAACAAGACTCAGCGACTTCACTTTCACTTCTCATCCTCTGTTGCTCCCTTCTCCTGTTGCCCTCAATCTTTTCCAGCATAAAGGTCTGTCTTTTCCAATGAGTTGGCCATTAGCATCAAGGGGTCAAAGTATAGGAGCTTCAGTTTCAGCACCAGTCCTTTCAATGAATATTCAGAGTTGATTTCCTTGCAGTTCAAGGGACACTCAAGAGTCTTCTCCAGCACCACAATCCAAAAGAATCAATATTTCGGTGGTCAGTCTTCATGGTCCAACTCTCACATTGGTACCTGACTATTGGAAAAACCATAACTTTCACTATATGGACCTTTGTTCGTAAAGTGATGTCTCTTCTTTTAATATGCTAAGTTTGTCATAGCTTTTCTTCCAAGGAGCTAGCTTCTTTTAATTTCATGGCTGCAGTCAACAACCACAGTGATTTTTGAGCCCAAGATAATATAATCGGTCACTGTTTCCACTTTTTCCCCATGTATTTGCCATGAAGTGATGGGAGCAGATGCCATGATCTTAGTTTTTTGAATGTTGAGTTTTAAGCTAGCTTTTTCACTCTCTTCTTTCACCTTTATCAATAGACTTTTAGTTCCTCTTTTCTTTTGCCTTTATTGTTATTTCATTTGCTTACCTGAGGTTGTTGATATTTCTCCCACCAATCATGATTCCAGCTTGTGATTCATCCAGACTGGCATTTTGCATGATGCACTCTGCATAAAAGCTAAATAAGCAGGGTAACAGCCTTGACATACTCCTTTCCCAGTTATGAACCAGTGCAGTGTTCCATGTCTGGTTCTAACTGTTGCTTCTTGCCTTGTATATAGGCTTCTCAGGGAGCAGGTAAAGTGGACTGGTATTCCCATCTCTTTAAGAATTTTCCACAGTTGGTTGTCTTCCCTGGTGGTTCAGTCAGTAAAGAGTCTGCCTGCAACATGGGAGACCTGGGATCAGTCCATGGGTCAGGAAGATCCCCTGGAGAAGGAAATGGCAGCCCACACCAGTATTCTTGCCTGGAGAATTCCATGTACAAAATTGCCTAGTTGGTAACAGTCCATGGGGTCACAAAGAGTTGGATACAACTGAGTGACTAACACTTTCACTTTTCACAGTTTGTTGTGATTCACAGAGTCAAGGTCTTTAGCATAGTAAATAAAGCAGAAGTAGATGATTTTTTTGGATTCCCTATCTTTTCCTATGATGCAGCATATGTTGGCAATTTAATCTTTGGTTCCTCTGCTTTTCTAAATCCAGTTTGTACATCTGGAAGTTCTCAGTTCACATACAATTGAAGCTTAGCTTGAAGGATTTTGAGCATTACCTTGCTAGGATGTGAAATAAGTTCAATCGTGTAGTCGTTTGAACATTCTTTGGCATTGCCCTTCTTTGAGATTGGAATGAAAACTGACCTTTCCAGTCCTGTGGCCACTGGTGAGTTTTCCAAATTTGCTGGCATATCGAGTGTAACACTTTAACAGCATCATCTTTTAGGATTTGAAACAGCTCAGCTGGAATTCCATCACCTCTACTAGCTTTGGTTGTAGTAATGCTTCCTAAGGCCCACTCAACTACACATTTCAGGATATCTGGCTCTAGGTGAATGACCACACCATCATCATTATCCAGGTCGTTAAGATCTACTTTGTATAGTTCTTCTGTGTATTCTTGCCACCTGTTCTTAATCTCTTCTGCTTCTGTTAGGTCCTTGCCATTTCTGTCATTTATTGTCCCCATCTTTGCATGAAATGTTCTCTTTGTATCTCCAATTTTCTTAAGGAAATCTCTCTAGTCTTTTTCATTCTATTTTCCCCTATTTCTTTGCATTGTTCACTTAAGAAGGCTTTCTTATCTCTCCTTGCTCTTCTTTGGAACTGCATTCTGTGAGTTATATCTTTCCATTTCTTCCTTGCCTTTCACTTCTCTTCTTTTCTCAGCTATTTGTAAGGCCTTCTCAGACGACCACTTTGCCTTCTTACATTTCTTTTTCTTGGGGATGGTTTTGGATACCACCACCTGTATGATGTTATGTACATCCATCCATAGTACTTCAGGCACTCTATCATATCTAATTCCTTGAATCTATTTGTCACCTCCACTATATAATCATAAGGGAATTGGTTTAGGTCATACCTGAATAGCTTAGTGGCTTTCCCTACTTTCTTTAATTTGAGCCTGCATTTTACAATAAGGAACTGATGATCTGTGCCATATTTAGCTCCAAGTCTTGTTTCTGCTGATTGTATAGAACTTCTCCATCTCCAGCTACAAAGAATATAATCAATCTGATTTCAGTGACGTTCATGTGTAGAGTCATCTCTTTTGTTGTTGGAAGAGGGTGTTTTGTTATGACCAGTGCATTCTCTTGGCAAAATTCTGCTAGCTTTTGTCCTGCTTCATTTTGTAGCCCAAGGCCAAACTTGCCTGTTGCTTCAGGTATCTCTTGACTTCCTACTTTTGCATTCCAGTACCTGATGAGAAAAAGGGCATCTTTATTTATTTATTTTTTTTGGTTTTAGTTCTAGAAGGTCATATAGGTCTTCATGAAATCATTCAACTTCAGGTCTTTGGCATTACTGGTTGGGGCATATGCTGGAATACTATGATGTTGAATGGTGTGGCTTGGAAACAAGCTGAGATCATTCTGTCATTTTTGATATTGCACCCAAGTACTGCATTTCAGACTCTTTTGTTGACTATGAGGGCTACTCCATTTCTTCCAAGGGATTCTTGCCCACAGTAATAGATATAATGGTCAACTGAATTAAATTTGTCCATTGCTGTCCATCTTAGTTCACTGATTCCTAAAATGTTAATGTCCACTCTTGCCATCTCCTGTTTGACCACATCCAATTTACCTTTATCCATGGACCTAACATTCCAGGTTCCTATGCAGTATTGTTCTTTATAGTGTGCTTTCACCACATGACACATCTACAATAGGGCATTCTATCTGATTTGGGTAAGCCTCATCATTCATTCTGTAGCTATTACTCTGCTCTACTCCAGTATCATATTGGACACCAACAGATCTGAGGGGCTTATGTTTCAATTTCATGTCTTTTTCCCTTTTCATACTGTTCATGGTCTTCTCAAGGCAAGAATGCTGAAGTGGTTTGCCATTCCCTTCTCCAGTGGACCATGTTTTGTATTATTGTGCTATAATTGAATTTTTTGCCAAATTCTAAAATTTTTAAATTAAATCTTTAATTCTCAAGTGTTTTTCTTAGGAATAATTTCAACTGATATTATATAAACATATATATAAAGTTTTATTATTTTTTAGAAAAGTGAAAACATTGACAAACATAGCAGGATATGTTCAATTCAATTCAGTTGCTCAGTCATGTCCAACTCTTTGTGACCCCATGAATCATAGCATACCAGGCCTCCTTGTCCATCACCAACTCCCAGAGTCCACCCAAACCCATGTCCATTGAGTTGGTGATGCCGTCCAGCCATCTCATCCTCTGTCGTCCCATTCTCCTCCTGCCCTCAATCTTTCCCAGCATCAGGGTCTTTTCAAATGAGTCAGTTCTTTGTATCAGGTGGCCAAAGTATTGGAGTTTCAGCTTCAACATCAGTCCTTCCAATGAACACCCAGGACAGATCTCCTTTAGGATGGACTGGTTAGATCTCCTTGCAATCCAAGGGACTCTCAAGAGTCTTCTCCAACACCACAGTTCAAAAGCATCAATTCTTCAGCACTAAGCTTTCTTTATAGTCCAACTCTCACATCCATATATGACCACTGGAAAAACCATAGCCTTGAGTAGATGGACCTTTGTTGACAAAGTAATGTCTCTGCTTTTTAATATGCTGTCTAGGTTTGTCATAACTTTCCTTTCAAGGATTAAATGTCTTCTAAATCATGGCTACAGTCACCATCTGTAGTGATTTGGGAGCCCCCCAAAATAAGTTTTTCACTGTTTCCATTGTTTCCCCTCTATTTTCCATTAAGTGATGGGACCAGATGCCATTTTTTTAGTTTTCTGAATGTTCAGTTTTAAGCTAACTTTTTCACTCCCCTCTTTCACTTTCATTAAGAGGCTCTTTACTTCTTCTTTACTTCCTGCCATAAGGGTGGTGTAATCTGTGTATCTGAAGTTATTGGTGTTTCTCTCGGCAGTCTTGATTCCAGCTTGTGCTTCATCCTGCCCAGCATTTTGGATAACGTACTCTGCATGTAAGTTAAGCAAGTAGAGTATCAATACACAGCTTAGACATACTCCTTTTCTTCAGAACCAGTTTGTTGTTTCACTTACAATTCTAACTGCTTCTTGACCTGCATACAGATTTCTCAGGAGGCAGATCAGGTGGTCTGGTTCACATCTGTTTAAGAGTTTTTCAGTTTGTTGTGATCCACACAGTCAAAGGATTTAGCATAGTCAATAATGCAGAAGTAAACATTTTTTGGAACTCTCTTGCTTTTCAATGATCTAGCAGATGTTGGCAATTTGATCTCTGGTTCCTCTGCCTTTTCTAAATCCAGTTTGAGCATCTGGGAGATCATGGTTCACATAATGTTAAAGCCTGGCTTGGAGAATTTTGAGCATTATTTTGCTAGTGTGTGAGATGGGAGCAATTGTGTGGTAGTTTGAATGTTCTGAAGAAGGCTGAGCGCCGAAGAACTGATGCTTTTGAACTGTGGTGCTGGAAAAGACTCTTGAGGGTCCCTTGAACTGCAAGGAGATCCAACCAGTCCATTCTGAAGGAGATCAACCCTCGGATTTCTTTGGAAGGAATGATACTAAAGCTGAAACTCCAGTACTTTGGCCACCTCATGCGAAGAGTTGACTCACTGGAAAAGACTCTGATGCTAGGAAGGATTGGGGGCAGGAGGAGAAGGGGACGACAGAGGATGAGATGGCTGGATGGCATCACTGACTTGATGAACGTGAGTCTGAGTGAACTCCGGGAGATGGTGATGGACAGGGAGGCCTGGCATGCTGCGATTCATGGGGTCGCAAAGAGTCGGACACGGCTGAGCAACTGAACTGAACTGAACTTGAACATTCTTTGGCATTGCCATTTTTTGGGATTGGAATGAAAAAGACTGATTTTTCCAGTCTTGTGGCCATTGCTGAGTTTTCCAAATTTGCTGACACATTGTGTGCAGCACTTTAACAGCATCATCTTTTAGGATTTGAAGTAGCTCAACTGAAATTCCATCACCTCCCCTAGCTTTGTTCATAGTGTTGCTTCCTAGGACCCACTTGACTTCACATTCCAGAATGTCTGACTCTAGCTGAGTGATCACACCATCATGGTTATCTGGGTCATGAAAATCTTTTTTGTATAGTTCTTCTGTGTATTCTTGCCACTCCTTCTTAATATCTTCTGCTTCTCTTAGGTCCATACCATTTCTATCCTTTATTATACCCATCTTTCCATGAAGTGTTCCCTCAGTATCTCTAAATTTCTTGAAGATATTTTTATTCTTTCCCATTCTGTTTTCCTCTATTTCTTTGCATTGATCACTGAGGAAGGTTTTCTTATCTCTCTTTACTCTTTCTTTTGAACTCTGCATTCAAATGGGTATATCTTTCCTTTTTTCCTTTGCCTTTCACTTATTTGTAAAGCTTGCTCAGAGAACCATTTTGCCTTTTTGCATTTTTTTTCTTGAGGATGGTATTGATCAATGCCTCCTGTTCAATGTCATGAACTTCCATCCATAGTTCTTCAGGCATTCTGTCTATCAGATCTAGTCTCTTGCATCTATTTGTCACTTCAACTCTATAATCATAAGAGATTTGATTTAGGTTGTACCTGAATTGTCTAGTGGTTTTCCCTACTTTCTTCAATTTAAGTCTGAATTTGGCAATAAGCAGTTCATGATCTGAACCACATTTAGCTCCTGGTCTTATTTTTGCTGACTGTATAGAGCTTCTACATCTTTGGCTGCAAAAATATAATCAATGTGATTTCAGTATTGACCATCTGATGATGTACATGTGTAGAGTCTTCTCTTGTGTTGTTGGAAGAGGGTGTTTTCTATGACCAGTGAGTTTTCTTGGCAAAGCTCTGTTAGCCTTTGCCCTGCCTCATTTTGAACTCTAAAGCCAAATTTTCCTGTTACTCCAGGTATCTCTTGACTTCCTACCTTTGCATTCCAGTCCCCTATAATGAAAAGGACCTCTTTTTCAAGTGTTATTACTAGAAGGTCTTGTAAGTCTCCAGAGAATTGTTCAATTTCAGCTTCTTCAGATTACTGGTTGAGGCATAGATTTGGATTACTGTGATACTGAATGGGTTGCCTTGCAAATGAACAGAGATCATTCTGTCAATTTTGAGATTGCATCCAAGTACTGCATTCTGAACTCTTTTGCTGAGTATGAGGGCTACTTGCAGTCCAAGGGATTCAAGAGTCTTCTCCAACACCACCCTTTAAAAGCATCAGTTCTTCAGCACTCAGCTTTCTTTATAGTCCAGCTCTCACATTCATACATGACTACTGGAAAAACCATAGCTTTGACTATATGGACCTTTGTTCACAAAGTAATATCCCTGCATCTTAATACACTGTCTAGGTATGTCATAACTTTTCTTCCAAGGAGCACACGTCTTCTCATATCTTGGCAATAGTCACTGTCCATAGTGATTTTGTATCCCAAAAAAGTAAAGTCTGGCACTGTTTTCATTGTTTCCCCATCTATTTGCCATGAAGTGATGGGCCCAGTTGCCTTAGTTTTATGAATGTTGAGTTTTAAGCCAGCTTTTCACTCTCCTCTTTCACCTTACTTTCTGCCATAAGGTTGGTGTCATCTGCATATATGAGGTTGTTCCTATTTCTCCCAGCAGTCTTGGTTCCAGCTTGTGTTACTGTTATACTGTTCCAGCTTCTCATACTGTTCACGGGGTTCTCAGGGCACGAATGCTGAAGTGACTTCCTACTCCCTTCTCCAGTGGACCATGTTTTGTCAGAACTCTCCACCATAACCCATCTGTCTTGGGTGACCCTACATGCATTTTCATTGCGTTAAACAAGGCTGTGATCCATGTGATCAATTTGGTTAGTTTTCAGTGATTATGTGATCCCATTAATGAACTTAAAAATTGAAAAAAGTATCTTAAACTTTTTTAATATATTGGTATTGAAACAGTTATCTCAATATTTTAGCACTTGATTTCCAAAAGTTATGCAAGAGTTTGATAACCCTAATTAACCTATGCTATAACTTGCCATTTAATAATAGTGCTATGTATAATGCAAGTAGAATATCAGATGATGAAGTTTGCATTAACTTGACATGGCAGCTGCTCATCATGTCACTTTTGTTTGTTTGTTTGTTTTCTACAGAAGTTTGAATACCAACAAAAAGAATAATCATCTTTTTTTTTTTTTTTTTTTTTTGGTCACACAAAATAATTTTTTTTTTTAATCCTCACAGTTGTCTTAGATGTTGTACAAAAATTTTCTCTGGTTTTGTAAGAAATTACCTCCAGTGTATTCCAGTGAATAATAGGTGAATTTAAATAGTTTGGAGTTTGTTGATTTTGAAGATAACAGAGATCCAGTAACTTATCCACAGCTCCTATGCCAAGAATCGGCTATCAGCTAGACAGTGCCACAGTGTATCTAGAAATCAAGAGTTTGAAGTCATCTTTGATTCCTCTTTTGATAATGAGTCCTTAAACTGTCTAAAATAAAGGAGTTCTGTCTGTAAAACAGCATTCTCTCACCCAGATCCTGTTCTTTTCCCCATTTTACAACTCACTGATATTGTAAGGAGAGTTTATATTAATCTTAACATAAAAATACTAGAGATACTTAAGATACTAAAGATTTTCTTCAGTTCAGTTCAGCTGTTCAGTCGTGTCCAGCTGTTTGCGATCCCATGGACTGCAGCACGCCAGGCCTCCCCATCCATCACCAACACCCGGAGTTTACTCAAACTCATGTCCATTGAATCAGTGATGCCATCCAACCATCTCATTGTCTGTTGTCCCCTTCTACTCCCACCTTCAATCTTTCCCAGCATCAGGGTCTTTTCAAATGAGTCAGTTCTTCACATCAGGTGGCCAAAGTATTGGAATTTCAGCTTCAACATCAGTCCTTCCAACGAATACCCAGGACTAATCTCCTTTAGGACAAACTGGTTGGATCTCCTTGCAGTCCAAGGGACTCTCAAGAATCTTCTCCAACACCACAGCTCAAAAGCAGCTATTCTTCAGTGCTCAGATTTCTTTATAGTCCAACTCTCACATCCATACATGACCACAGGAAAAACCATAGCCTTGACTATACGGACATTTGTTGACAAAGTAATGTCTCTGCTTTTTAATATGCTGCCTAGGTTGGTCATAACTTTCCTTCCAAGGAGTAAGCGTCTTTTAATTTCAAGGCTGCAATCACCATCTGCAGTGATTTTGGCACCCAGAAAAATAAAGTCAGCCACTGTTTCCCCATTTATTTGCCATGAAGTAATGGGACCGGATGCCATGATCTTCGTTTTCTGAATGTTGAGATTTAAGCCAACTTTTTCACTCTCCTCTTTCACTTCTATCAAAAGGCTTTTTAGTTCTTCTTCACTTTCTGTCATAAGGGTGAAGTCATCAGCATATCTGAGGCTACTGATATTTCTCCCGGCACACTTGATTCCAGCTTGTGCTTCATCTAGCCCAGAGTTTCTCATGAGGTACTCTGCATATAAGTTAAATAAGCAGGGTGACAATATACAGCCTTGACATACTCCTTTTCCTATTTGGAACCAGTCTGTTGTTCCATGCCCAGTTCTAACTGTTGCTTCCTGACCTGCATACAGATTTCTCCAGAGGCAGGTCAGGTGGTCTGGTATTTCCATCTCTTTCAGAATTTTTCACAGTTTATTGTGATCCACAAAGTTAAAGGCTTTAGCATAGTCAATAATGCAGAAATAGAGGATCTCTTAAAAATATAGTACTTTTGACAGTTCTCAAGTCATAGAATTATTGACTTATACTCTGGAAATATAGCCTCTGTGTATTCACATGAATAATTAGAATTTTGGGCTTTGATATCATTTGGAAGCACACTATTTTGGTTGGATGGTTCTAGAATCAAACAACCTCCACACATTTCTTAGTTCCTGTGCATTTCTTAGTTATTGCCTTTTACACTTTGGTAAATTATTTCTGTTTTCTTTGATTAAGTTTCCTCATCAATATAAAGGACAGGATCATGATAGTACATACCTCATAAGGTGTTCTTGACATTAAATTAGTATACCTAAAACTCTGTCATTTCATTTTATAAGTTGTAACTAATGTTAATTTGTTCAAAAGTTAAGCAAAAACATAATTTTAGCATTTTGTGAGCTTCAATAATTCATTAATTTGAATTCAATTTATTATTTGTAAGTTGAGAAGTTCAGGTTACAATTAAATTGCTGATTACAGAGGATCACTAAAGATATTTGTGCTATGTAAAGAAGTCTATTATCTGTTCTATTCTAGTTTTTCAATGTCAGCTGCAATCTCTCTAAAAAAGTTGAAGTCAACCTTTATTTTAAAGCACTCTAAACACTTCCCTGAAATAATTTGATGTATTGGTATTAATGTAATTCTCGTGGTACAGAAGAATAAATGAGCTGTTAAGAATATGGAAAGAATTAGGGAACACTGAATTTAAAGCGCCTTCTTCAATTTTTGTCAGACATTATAAGTGTAACCATAATATGCAATTTCCTACTAAAGTTCAATATACTTAAAAGATCTTTTAGTTTTTCCTTTTATGATTTAGAAATGGTGATTATAATATATTGAAATAGTAAAACTTGGATTTTAATATATGAAAGCACCCCCAAATCATAACTGGGACAATTTTTCCTGTAGGTCCAAATTACCTATTTGTTAAAAGACTGAAAAAAATTGGCATACAGACTAGTCTAGAAGTGTCAGTAAATGTTAGGGTAGATTTTGGAAGTCTTTCAAAGTATATACTTAACAAGTATATATTAGGTTACTTTGGGAGAATATAATACATTAGATCTTTACATCTTGGTAATAGCCACCACTTACTAAATATATTCTATCAGAAGTACTAAATATGTTGCATTTTATCTATTAATAATATGTCAAGGACTAGTTCTGAGTTATCTTATACTTAGCATCAGCACCATTGACACTGTCTAAATTATCCTTAGCTTCAAGAAATAATAGGAACCAAGTTTTACTGAATTCTCTTGCATGTGTGTCTCTGACCTAACGTATGGAGTGAGAAACCCCATCCGAAGTGATAAATCCTAAAAAGCAGAAAAGACAGACCATTATTTTTCAGAGTCAGTTGCTCCTTGGGAAGATGTAAAGTTCAAGGCACATTTTAGATAAACTTCTTGAAAGCTTGTATCATTGCTGCAGTCTGAGACCATCTTGAAAAGCTTGCCCAGAGCTACTAAAATTTGCCAGAGCTTTGAGCTGAACTCCTCGTAATCATCTATTTCTGTGCTGTTGACTGACACTGATGATGGCTTCCCTGACCTTCATTTCCTCAGACTCTCCAACAGTTTAAGTATTCAAAACCTCTCTGGAAATGCATAAGGTGGTTTCTGTTTTCCTTCTGAAATTAGATTGACACAAACCTTATGAAGTAGGTGTCATTATTCCCTTTATACAAATCAGGGATATTATGATCAAAAAGGTTAGATAACATGTACAAATATCACATGACAAATACATGGCTACACTGACATATGGCCCTATTTATTCAAAGATGGTTTTGCCCAGTGAAGAACACATCTGCCATTACATTCTGAGGTTGCTTCTAAAAGTGGTGTGTCTTGTACTACATTACTCTACACTACATCCGTTTATACTTAATATTATAAATTATACACTTTTTTTGTACTTCTAATATATCTAAAATTTTTAGTACTTTTTCACTTTATTTATAAAATTTTTATTTAAAGACTTATAAAAACTTTAGTGTTCTCATTACTTTCATCATAATATCTAATGTTGGGAAGATTTATTGTTTCCATGTGAATATGTGTATATTTACATTCACATCTTTGCCAGTCTTCTGAATTTTTCCATTTTAGATTTCTAATTTTTTTCTTCAACTAATTAGGAAGTTTGACCATCTTTTTCTATTCTAAAAATTACACTATATGAAATGAAATTACTAGGATAAATTTTGTGAAAATTCTTAAGGATTGTATTTCTAGAAATGTGATATGTTTTTCTCAGATGTGTATAAGAGACAGGTTCAGCTGTTCAGTCGTGTCCAGCTGTTTGCGATCCCATGGACTGCAGCACGCCAGGCCTCCCCATCCATCACCAACACCCGGAGTTTACTCAAACTCATGTCCATTGAATCAGTGATGCCATCCAACCATCTCATTGTCTGTTGTCCCCTTCTACTCCCACCTTCAATCTTTCCCAGCATCAGGGTCTTTTCAAATGAGTCAGTTCTTCACATCAGGTGGCCAAAGTATTGGAATTTCAGCTTCAACATCAGTCCTTCCAACGAATACCCAGGACTAATCTCCTTTAGGACAAACTGGTTGGATCTCCTTGCAGTCCAAGGGACTCTCAAGAATCTTCTCCAACACCACAGCTCAAAAGCAGCTATTCTTCAGTGCTCAGATTTCTTTATAGTCCAACTCTCACATCCATACATGACCACAGGAAAAACCATAGCCTTGACTATACGGACATTTGTTGACAAAGTAATGTCTCTGCTTTTTAATATGCTGCCTAGGTTGGTCATAACTTTCCTTCCAAGGAGTAAGCGTCTTTTAATTTCAAGGCTGCAATCACCATCTGCAGTGATTTTGGCACCCAGAAAAATAAAGTCAGCCACTGTTTCCCCATTTATTTGCCATGAAGTAATGGGACCGGATGCCATGATCTTCGTTTTCTGAATGTTGAGATTTAAGCCAACTTTTTCACTCTCCTCTTTCACTTCTATCAAAAGGCTTTTTAGTTCTTCTTCACTTTCTGTCATAAGGGTGAAGTCATCAGCATATCTGAGGCTACTGATATTTCTCCCGGCACACTTGATTCCAGCTTGTGCTTCATCTAGCCCAGAGTTTCTCATGAGGTACTCTGCATATAAGTTAAATAAGCAGGGTGACAATATACAGCCTTGACATACTCCTTTTCCTATTTGGAACCAGTCTGTTGTTCCATGCCCAGTTCTAACTGTTGCTTCCTGACCTGCATACAGATTTCTCCAGAGGCAGGTCAGGTGGTCTGGTATTTCCATCTCTTTCAGAATTTTTCACAGTTTATTGTGATCCACAAAGTTAAAGGCTTTAGCATAGTCAATAATGCAGAAATAGAGGATCTCTTAAAAATATAGTACTTTTGACAGTTCTCAAGTCATAGAATTATTGACTTATACTCTGGAAATATAGCCTCTGTGTATTCACATGAATAATTAGAATTTTGGGCTTTGATATCATTTGGAAGCACACTATTTTGGTTGGATGGTTCTAGAATCAAACAACCTCCACACATTTCTAATTATTAATGCTTACATAAACTTCTCTTCCATCTTAAATTTTCCCATTCACTTGGTTTGCAAAATGCATGATATTAAGTGTGAATTTTAACTGACTGATGTCAATTGATTATCAGATACCTAACCAATTTCTCAACTCAATTTGTTGAGTAATCTACCTCTTAGCCATTAAGCTATATGTCTACATTTTATTTATAGGAAGCTTTTATACATACTAAAGCTACTCGAAATAGTCTATTCTATACACTGATTCTGTTTGTCTATTTGTTCACTTTATCAGTTTTAGGGAATGACTGTTTTGAATTGTATATATACATATGTGCATGTTTATATTTTTCCTCAATGTTATTTTCAGTAAAGCCTGTATTAATGGAATGAATAACAGAGAAAATGGAAAAAATTTGAAGGAACCTGATAAATTGAATATATGTATAGTCTTTAATGCATTATTTGTTATTTATAAAAAGTAAAAATTAAAATAGACATGTTGTGAAGACTAAAGATAGTGATGCACCAAAAAATTTTGATTTACCAGATCTTCAAAATTATCATAAATGATTTAAAAACCACACAGAGAAAGCTTTCATTTATTCAAAATTTTGAAGAATATTCATGTTCATAAACAGATTTGCTGTTACTGTGTAAGTTCTGATAAACAGAATTTTGCGTTTGCCTATATGAGTGATTTCTTTCAGTTCAGTTCAGTTCAGTCACTCAGTTGTGTCTGACTTGTTGCGATCCATGAATTGCAGCACGCCAGGCCTCCCTATCCATCACCAACTCCCGGAGTTCACCCAGACTCACGTCCATTGAGTCAGTGATGCCATCCAGCCATCTCATCCTCGGTCGTCCCCTTTTCCTCCTGCCTCCGGTCCCTCCCAGCATCAGAGTCTTTTCCAATGAGTCAACTCTTCACATGAGGTGGCCAAAGTACTGGAGTTTCAGCTTTAGCATTATTCCTTCCAAAGAAATCCCAGGGCTGATCTCCTTCAGAATGGACTGGTTGGATCTCCTACAGTCCAAGGGACTCTCAAGAGTCTTCTCCAATACCACAGTTCAAAAGCATCAATTCTTCGGCACTCTAGACTTACACTAAATAAAATATTTTTTTAAAAAATACCTTCTAATTATTGAGAGTAACGTCCCCTTTTCCTCCTGCCTCCGGTCCCTCCCAGCATCAGAGTCTTTTCCAATGAGTCAACTCTTCACATGAGGTGGCCAAAGTACTGGAGTTTCAGCTTTAGCATTATTCCTTCCAAAGAAATCCCAGGGCTGATCTCCTTCAGAATGGACTGGTTGGATCTCCTACAGTCCAAGGGACTCTCAAGAGTCTTCTCCAATACCACAGTTCAAAAGCATCAATTCTTCGGCACTCTAGACTTACACTAAATAAAATATTTTTTTAAAAAATACCTTCTAATTATTGAGAGTATCTTTTAAAAATTGATTTTTCTTTCCAGTTAGGAAATTGATATTTATTAATGAAGTATTTCTTTTATTATTATTTCAAAATTTTTCAGAAGATTTAATTCCTTTTACTTTATAGCAGTTGGCTAACCAAAACAAAAAATAATTTAATCATAAAATAATCTGTTTTGTGTATAGTTTTTAATTTATCAGAAGTTAATTGGTTTTATTTTCAACAGTTGTGCTCAGATAAGCACAATTTTTCCCCTTCTATAGTAGCTCAATATACTTTAATATGAAATAGTTTGCTATGATAACCCTGTATGCGAGACAGCAAAAGAGACACAGATGTATAGAACAGTCTTTTGGACTGTGTGGGAGAGGGCGAGGGTGGGATGATTTGGGAGAATGGCATTGAAACATGTATAATATCATATATGAAACGAATAGCCAGTCCAGGTTCGATGCATGATACTGGATGCTTGGGTCTGGTGCACTGAGATGACCCAGAGGGATGGTACGGGGAGGGAGGAGGAAGCAGGGTTCAGGATGGGGAACGTGTGTGTACCTGTGGCAGATTCATGTTGAGGTATGGCAAAACCAATACAATATTGTAAAGTAATTAACCTCCAATTAAAATAAATAAATTTATATTAAAAAATAAAATAAAATGTTAGACTTTACTATGTAGTGTGATGAAACTAGTATGATAGAAAGAGCACTGGATTGAGAGTGAGAGAACTGAAGGTCTTTCTCATTAAATGTCTGGTTCTGCTTTTACTCTGTATTCAGTTCAGTTTAGTCGCTCAGTGGTGTCCAAATCTTTGCGACCCCATGAATTGCAGCACACCAGGCCTACCTGTCCATCACTAACTCCCAGAGTTTACCCAAACTCATGTCCATCGAGTTGGTGATGCCATCGAGCCATCTCATCCTCTATCATCCCCTTCTCCTCCTGCCCCCAATCCCTCCCAGCATCAGAGTCTTTTCCAATGAGTCAACTCTTTGCATGAGGTGGCCAAAGTATTGGAGTTTCAGCTTTAGCATCATTTCTTCCAAAGAACACCCAGGAATGATCTCCTTTATTGACCCACAAATAAAAGAGTGTATTGAATAATTATAGCAGACCTGTGTTTGTCTCCTCATTTCCATTGTTTCTTTCCCTTTTCCAATAACTCTAGGCATCTCTTTGACAATCCACATAGTTATGGGGAAGTTGCCCCACTACGGTTCAAGAGACATGGCCTGTTATTCTTTCAAAACCATCAATATATTCATCCTTCTTGGCCATGGGTATGGGCATAAGGCTCAAGCAAAACCAATATTTAACATATTGCTTGCAATTTTAGAGAAAAGGGGCATTCTCTTTTTTGGACGGCATAAGCTTAGATGATAATACATTTGCAATGCAGGAGACCCAGGTTCAAACCCAGGGTCAGGAAGATCCCCTGGAGAAGGAAATGGCAACCCATTCCAGTATTCTTGCCTTGAAAAATCCCATGGACAGTGGAGCCTGGTGGGCTGCAGTCCATGGGGTTGCAAGAGTTGGACATGACTTAGCAACTAAACCACCACCACCATAGTATATGCGTGTAGGGCAGGGATTTGTGTCAGAAACTTTTGCCACTATTTAAAAACAAAATTCAACTGAGTAAATTTTAAAGGTCTTATTGGCTTTATTCAGTGACTTGTGAATCAAGCAGCATCAAATCTAGGAGATAGAAATGAGCCCTGAGGAGCTATACATAATGAAAGATATTTTATAAGCAGAATGGAGGAGGAACATGGAAGTTATACAGGCAAAATGTAGATTGGTTGTGGCAAAGTCACTTTCCTTTAAGGCAGGGGTCTATCAGGCAAATTACCTAACTAGCGCTGATCAGGCAATTTCTGACTGGTTGAGGATTCCTTTTCTGAGAGAGCCAAAACTATGTAAGTTTCAGTTTGATAATGTGGGGCTTAGCATAAGTGACTCCATTTTGAGCCTATTGGTTTGTTTGTGACACCATCAAAGTGAAGTCACCTGGAGAAGAAAGCTAAAGTACAGAAAAGGGCAAGACTAAAAGAATTACATAAAAACTATCTTCTTCATACGGTAGTCTTATGTGTAAAACTTGATGTAAAAATCCTCCTTGCTTTTGCACCCATGCATGCCTTTATTTTCAAGCCAGTTGAATTTGCCTATCAGTTGTAATTCTTGTAACTAAATTAATTCTGATGTAGTAATCCTCAAGGCGTCTTCCAGTTTAATACTTTTTATATTGTGATACTTAAAATTTAAAACAATTGGTACAGCATGAAAAGATTGTGGTCCAGATTAACCTGAAACTGTCAAATGCACTAAGAAATGAGCAGTATGATACATCTCAGAGATCACTAGACTGAGG
This sequence comes from Cephalophus harveyi, assembly GCA_006410635.1. Taxonomy (NCBI): domain Eukaryota; kingdom Metazoa; phylum Chordata; class Mammalia; order Artiodactyla; family Bovidae; genus Cephalophus; species Cephalophus harveyi. Next base: position 48,045 of record SJYT01024267.1, read on the forward strand.
AGAAATATTTCTATTAGATGTGTGATCTTCAAGTATTCTGTGAGAAATAATTTTGTGAAAAATAAAGCAATATTTTAATATGCAGTAAATATGATAGACTAAGAGGTTTCTACGGAGAAGGCAATGGCACCCCACTCTAGTACTCTTGCCTGGAAAATCCCATGGACGGAGGAGCCTGGAAGGCTGTAGTCCATGGGGTCGCGAACAGTCAGATACGACTGAGCGACTTCACTTTCACTTTTCACTCTCATACATTGGAGAAGGAAATGACAACCCACTCCAGTGTTCTTGCCTGAGAATCCCAGTGGCGGAGCCTGGTGGGCTGCCGTCTATGGGGTCGCACGGAGTCGGACACGACTGAAGCGACTTAGCAGCAGCAGCAGCAGCAGCAAGAGGTTTCTAAAATTGCCAGGCTCAGCGTAGTTTCATCTCTCCAAACTTATACATATTTGAAGAACACTTGTAAATAGCAAACACTTTTTTGAGCCCTGCCCAGAATTGAAGGTCAAACCACTAACACTGAGTTTCAGTAGGAGGTATCTGAGTATTTCTAGTTCAATACTTTGAGACTCCACATCATTCTCCCTGCAGCTAATATACTTTTGGCTTTGTCTAAAATGCTCTATGTTTTGCATGGAATTTAAGTTCAACTCTCAATGTGCCCCAGGGTAGCCCTAAGCTAATAATAGCCTGAGACAGGGAGGGTAGCAAATGCCAGCCTCTTTCCTTGTAGTCTGATCAGATCTTTGGAGCAATTTATACTCCTGAGTCCCTATTGGTTTAGGTTGAATTTGTTATCTAAATGAGAATATGTTCTTGCCTAAGTATTTTCCCCTTCTTTCTTATGTTATCTCACTTTCTTTCTCCAGAGAGCTCTCCCTCAGTTAATCATGTGAATAAAATTCTGCATCTCAACCAAGTTTATAGATAACTCCTTCTCCCTGCCTTTTCTTCTGGTCCAAGAATCTTTACCTTGGGAACATGCTAAATTCTTTAATCCCCTAAAAACTGTAACCCCTACTAGCACTTAACAGTTTCATTACACAGGCCTAGAATTCAGATCCTGATGACTTACTACCCATTTCCATACATTCCTATGTTTCTCTCTGGAACTCTGCTTATTCTAAATTATTCATTGATATTTGTTTTACATGATGATATTGGAAAATGAGGGAATGGACTATGAGAGTCCTAATCCAGATAAGTGTATATTTTAAAGCATTTCAAATGCCATTGTGTTCTCTCGGGTGATCTTTATTATAATAGCTATAATATTGAAATAATTGTAGATATCAAGATAAATCAACAGAATTTTAAACATAAAGATTGCTATGTCTCTATTTAAGTGCCTTTATTTATTTTCTATCTATGTATTGCATAGATAGAGGGTGGTGCTTTCTACTTGGTTTTATATGAACTACATACTAGAATCTCATACTAAATGTTTCCTTGCTGACACATTTTTTACATTACAAAGCCTCTTATTATAAGGTTTGGACTTTGAAAGCACTACAAGCAATGCCCCTTCTGGGATACTTCATTTTTTGTTTTCTCATTGTGTTTGTGTTTCTTTCACTATGTGATACAAGGATACATTCTGCCCTGCAGCTATAGGTTTGTTTTCCTTTGTTCTTGCTTTACTTAAACTCAGAATATAAAATGTTTATGGGAAATAATTGAGTCAAGATAAGCAATAGTTAGCCAGAAGAGGTTTTCCAAATTGAAATAATTTATGTAGGGAAGTAGATAGAGAATAAGCCAATATTGAGTGAACTACAGGTAAGAGGGTTAAGCCACTGGAAGAAGCACTGGCATAGGTGACCTTAGTGCCCCTTCCAATTCTGAGATTCTATTATTCCCTAAAATGATATAGAGTAAAAGAGTGAAGATTTTAAGTGGTAAAGCATTGTTATTTTTAAGTAAAATAAAATCTGAACATTTTCATCCTTTATATTCCTGACAAGTCGGAGAGATATGGTAACATTTAAGTTTGACCCAAATTTCTTAAATTTTTTTAATATTTCTCATTGTGTTAAAAAATGTTTTTTAGCTTACCTCAGTTTCAAGAGGAAGCTGGAATGTTTCTGACTACTTTACATTTAAGAAATGATGTGCTTTTAAAGAGGTAGTTGATGTCTTGAAAACTCTTATAAAGAGTTTTTGACTAATCCAATTGAGTGTTTTTTTATGAGATTGAGGAGTAGAACAGGAATACACATTCCATCAGTTTTCCTTGTAATGGAATTTTTAAAATAAATTCTAAAGTCCATATGTTACATTTCCCAATTCTTTGCTAAGCCAGAATAATTCAAGGATTATTTTCCATTTTAAAATTAACAAAACTGAGATATAGACATTCCTATATAGTTCAATCTTCACTCCCAACTCAGTTATTTTAGAAATATTAGTTCAGCCATAGCATTCATCTACCTTTGATATTTCCCATTATATAAAAGATAGATTTCAAATTCATTGTTATAGAATAGAGTGTTTTAAGTTAATCACAAACTACAGTAAGTCCCCTAACAAAACTTCCAGTTGCAAAATTTCAAAGATGCAAACATGCGTTCATGTGTTCAGTCATTTCAGTTTATTCCTGTATCTGGTGTACACAGCATTGTGCATGCATTCTCTACAAGTGGTTGTGTTTTTGTGTACTTTGCAATACTGTATAGAGTACAGTCTAACAGTATCTTTATTTTACACCAAGGATGTCCAGAAAGTGAAAGTGAAGTAACTCAGTTGTGTCCAACTCTTTACGACCCCACGGACTGTAGCTTGTCAGGCTCCTCCACCCATGGGGTTTTCCAGGCAAGAATACTGGAGTGGGTTGCCATTTCCCTCTCTAGGATGTCCAGAAACAAGCATAAAAGCAGTAGTCATGTAGCTGGTACTTCTGTACTTTTCAAAGTTAGTGCTGTAAAATTAAAAATATTTTCTTTATTTTGTGTGTTTGTTTTTATGTATTATTTGTTTGAGAATTATTGTAAACCTATTATAGTATAATAGCACTGTATATCTGATTGTGTTAGTTGGGTATCTAGGCTAACTTTGCTGGAGTTATGAATAAATTGGATTTATGAACATGCTATTGGAATGGAACTCATTTATATGTAGGGGACCCTCTTCTCCTGCCTTCAATCTTTCCCAGCATCAGGGTCTTTTCCAATGAGTCAGTTCTTCGCATCAGGTGGCCAAAGTACTGACGTTTCAGCTTTAGCATCAGTCCTTCCAAAGAATAAGTAGGAATAAGTCCTTCCAATGAATAAGTAAGAAACTTATTTTGATCCTAATAAGTCTTCCAATGCTTTTCTCAAAGAATTGAAATTGGCTTATCTTGACACGTATTTTGATTTAAATGGCAGAAACTGATTCCTACTACTCTCTTTTCTGAATCTCAGCCAAGATAATATTATACTTCTATTGAATAAAAGTTTTAAAACGCTCTTCAATTAAGTTCTTTTGACTCTAATTTTATATTGTCTTATAAAACCAGTTCAGTTCAGTTCAGTTCAGTTGCTCATCGTGTCTGACTTTTTGCGACCCCATGGACTGCAGCCAGGCTTCCCTGTCCATCACCAACTCCTGGAGCTTGCTCAAACTCACGTCCATTGAATTGGTGATGCCATCCAACCACCTCATCCTCTGTTGTCCCTCATCTCATCCTCTGTCTTATAAAATAAACAATGAAATATTCTGTCAGCAAAAGATTCTGGATTTCTCTCCAGATATTTTTGAGATAGATTATAATTTGTGATTTATATTGATATATAATTTGCTATTTTACTTACATTTTTAATTTACATGTATCAATAATCAATAATAATGAAGGTAAACAAATATAATTTTCTATTTATTAATGTGATCTTTTAAATTATGTACAAAACAAGCTAAAAATAAGCTAAAATAGCTCACTGGTTGTTTATATGTAGAATAAAACCAGTTTAGTGGCATCAGATCTTTGTTTTTCCAGTAAGTCATTGTCTAAAGAGGGAACTCTACTCTTGCTTTTATGAATTTTACACTATTTTTTTTTTCATGAAAAAAAATGTCTTTACCTTTACATTATCACTTCTAATGAGAGGTGGATTTTGTCATAAAAATTCAGTGACACATGCTAAGAATGGCGAGCAATATTAACTAAATGGTTGAGAATTCTTGCACAGAATATTTTGAAAAAGACCTGATTTATCCCAATAATGATAAGTTACCTCTCAAACACAATAATAGTGTCTTTGTAGCCTTGGGAAAGCCTGCTCAGATGGTAACTGGCAGGACAAATCATTGTTTCACTCAAGTTGAAATCAGGACATCAAATTGATAACTTGCTTAGTTTTGTTTCTATCTTTCCCTATCTTGTCTCCTCCACTCCTTACCAAGTTTCCTTGAGAGCAATTACTTAATAACTCATCTGAATTTACATGACCCTCTCAGGGGCTTCTTCTGTAGAACTTGACTCAAAAGGGAAGAAATTATTTTAAAAAAATGAAAAAAGAAGACTAATCAGCTAGTAATTGTGTCTTTTTTCAGATAAACAGGCATATCTACATTTATTTTCAGTGTCTATGGGCCTAATTACAGGACTGCATGTATATCATTTTTTGTGTGTTTTTTGGTCTTTGTGTTTTATTCCTTCCCTTTGTTTCTAATTTGTATCCAGTTTGTCTGCTACTGCTGCTGCTGCTAAGTCGCTTCAGTCCTGTCCGACTCTGTGTGACTCCATAGACGGCAGCCAATCAGGGTCCCCCATCCCTGGGATTCTCCAGGCAAGAACACTGGAGTGGGTTGCCATTTCCTTCTCCAATGCATGAAAGTGAAAAGTGAAAGTGAAGTTGCTCAGTCATGTCCGACTCCTAGTGACCCCATGGACTGCAGCCTACCAGGCTCCTCTGTCCATGTGATTTTCCAGGCAAGAGTACTGGAGTGGGTTGCCATTGCCTTCTCCAATCCAGTTTGTCTACTTAGCTACAATTGCTTAAGAGTGGGGTTTATTATTTATTCTTAATATAGTGGGCACCCAGAGTGTAGACTACAGTTGGTTATGGATCTTGATTGTGCTCCATAAACACATTTCCAAAAATTACATATTGGTATAAACTTGAGCATAATGAAAAGCATTACATTTGAAAAGCATTTATAAACTAGACAATGGTGAATAGTAATCAAGACACCAACTCACCAGAAGTCAATTTACAGACCCAATTACCCACCTTCCACACTTAGCCTTGGAGATGATTCTTAGATATTAGAATATTCAGGGACAAGCCATGTGAAAATAGGGCCAACTGCAAGGGAGAGCAGAAACTTACTACTTTTTATTTTGGTCCAGATTTCTATTTTCAACATCTAAATGTTGCTAAAACCAAACACCCCTTTAAAGAAACTATATTCTAACTCATTAATCTGCAATTTCTAATACACTTTTGTTAAATGACACACAAAGTGAGTTGAATTGATTTTCTACTGTGACATTAATTTCACAGTTATTGAATTGTGTGTGCTTGTGTCTGTGTTGTGTGAACTATGAACTGAGTATATACCATAAGGGATAGTGAGAACAGGAGGAAAGCAAGATAGAGACTTCATAAGTAAAAACTCAAGCCCTGTGATCATATATTCATGCAGCAAATTCTGGTTCTGCCAATGCTAATCAAGTTAACACTAGCTACATGTTTTAACTCTTTGAAGATTTGCTTTCCTCTTCATCAAATGGGATCTTGCCTTTCATTCCTTTATGTAGCTATGAGTTTACACCTGGGGTCTTTCATTTTCAGTCTGAAGGACTTTCTTTAGCATTTCTTGAATAAAATATTTGCTGGTGATACCTCTCCATTTTTGTTTATCTGAAAACATATTTTATTTTAAATTTTGAAGGACATTTTTATTTGTTATAGTATTATGACCTGAGGATTTTTTTTTTCCACTTTCTGCATTTTAAAGTTGTTGATTCGTTGTCTCCTAGTCTTTACTTTTTTCTGATGAGAGGTCAGCTATTATTTGTATTATAATTTTCTGTTTGTAATGTGTACTCTCCTCTGTGTCCAAGATTTTCTATTTCTCTTCATTTTTCAGCACTTTGATCAAGCTGCTGCTACTAAGTCGCTTCAGTCATGTCCGACCCTGTGCGACCCCAGAGATGGCAGCCCACCAGGCTCCGCCATCCCTGGGATTCTCCAGGCAAGAACACTGGAGTGGGTTGCCATTTCCTTCTCCAATGCATGAAAGTGAAAATTGAAAGAAGTTGCTCAGTCGTGTCCAACTCTTTGCAACCCCATGGACTGCAGCCTACCAGGCTCCTCCATCCATGGGATTTTCCAGGCAAGAGTACTGGAGTGGGGTGCCATTGCCTTCTCCACTTGATCAAGCAGAGCCCTTTTTTTTAAATTTGTTTGTTTGATCCTGCTTGTGTTTTGAAAAAATTATTTGATTTGAAGTTGATTTTTCTTTCTTTCTTTTTGCTAAATTTAGAAATGTATGAGCTTTTACTTTTTTGGTGCCATTTTTCATTTGCTGTCAATCTGGAATAGCAATCACTGTATGCTAGCCACTATATATTTTTCCATGGTTTATTTTTTTTTAATTCCTGTGGGTTTTATGTTAGATAACTTCTATTAATATATTTTTATTTTTATTCCTTTTCTGCTGTCTCTAAACTGTTGTCAAGCCCATACAGAATTGTTTTTAAAATTTTAGTTATTGCAATTTTCTGTACTATAGTTTCTAATTTGATCTTTTCCATTTTTATCTTCTGCTGAGTTTTCTCTGTATTTTTGTTCATTAAAATATTTTCTTTTTATGCTTTTGTAAATATTTATCATGAATATTTTAAGGCCCTTCTCTACTAATAATAGCATCTGGTTCATCTATAGAAAATAGATTGTATTTCCTAGTTTTTGAATTCTCAATAATCTTAGACTTTATATTGTACATTATGAATAATATGTTGCAGAGACCCTGTCACTTTTATCTACCTCTGAAAAATTTTGATATTTGTTAGCAGCATGGAATTTAACAAACTCACACTCCAAACTGACAATCATGTGAAACACAGCAGCTGCAAAATTTCGTTCCTTGAGACTGTCAGCTGTGACTTTCACTTGCATAAATACTTTAGGGTCATCTGAGGATTTAGTGTCATTTAGGGTCATCTGAGGATTTAATGGGGCTTCCCAGGTGGCGTTAGTGGTAAAGAATCTGCCTGCCAATGCAGGAGACATAAGTGATGTGGGTTTGATTCCTGGGTCAGCAAGATCCCTTAGAGGAGGGTATGGTAATCCACTCCAGTATTCTTGCTTGGAGAATCTCGTGGGCAGAGGATCCTGGCAGACTACAGTCCTTTCCGTTGCAGAGTCAGACACAACTGGAATGACTGAGCATACACATACATAAACAGATTACGGGACTCACTCTCCTGTGGTTCTGTCTTTTCTTCCCCACCTGTATTCTACAACTATGCTAGTAGCCTACAACTCTGTCTCTGACACACTCCAGCTACCTGTATTATTTGTGTTTTCTCTTTTATTAATCCCAGCCTTCTCTCATTGTGAATTCTGGGTTATATGTTAAGGCATTAAGCCATGTAAATGCAAAATTACCTGATGCAGTACCTTTTTTTAAGTGATCAGATCCCTCTAATTTTTGACTTCATTTGTTCATTCTTCAGTGCTTTCAAATATCTGGTTTTATATTTTGTCCAGGCTGTAATTGTTATCCATGAAAGTGTCAGTTCACCATGAGGCACCCTACCATTTGGAAACCATTTAAATATTACTGTATTTATTTATTAAATTCAGTAAAATGAGAACACATGGTATTAACAGTCACTAGTCAAAAGGTATATCTGATAGAAAGTAAACTGTAAGGAGTCTGAATTAAGTATCTGAATTTCCTTTGGGAGGCAGTAAATATTTGAGTAAAGAGCAGATGGAGGCAAATGAAAAAATATTTTACTTCCCTGCTGAGATAATTCAGTTGATCAAAAGGATAGAAATTAGAGGAACTACCCCATATCACTCAGGAAAGAGTGTTTCCTGGAGGATAATAAGGAAATATGTATATATGTATAACAAATATAAATATATATTGGTATGTGCTCTACAGACTGTTTACATATTAAATATTCATTTGTCTTAAATAACTTCATTTAATTCTAAAGTTCCACTTTGGCAAATGAATCACTTATAAATGTTTTAGGCCACTATTAATAAAATAATATAAGCTGAATTTATGAAAACCAAATTTTGTGCTGCTCAAGTGGGTACTATGTTACGTTAGTTATTTAAGTATCATAGTTCTTGGAATGTGAGGACCATGATGATCATCACATTTATAGCTAACAGTTTATTGAGCTACTTATACAGCGATGCATTAGTCTTACTTATACAGAGATTCATTATACAGGATACATTAGTCTTATTGTTTCTAACAAACCAAAGTATCTCAGAGAACTGATTTATTCTGAAACCTAATTAACATTTCATTGCAATCTACAGTGCTAGATTTTAAAAATATCAAGTAATCTTACTAGGCATTATCATATTAAAATAATTAGTTATTATCTAGAGAGGTATTATAACACCTCACATGATTAACTACCAAATGGACTGAACATGAATGAATTTAAGTTGCTCAAATGAACCAGAATATACACACACAATTTCATTATGCAATAGCTTGCATGATTTCAAAGAGTTTATTCCTGAGATGCTCTTTAACTTCTTAAGTAAAATGATGAATATGGAAACACATAGAAAAGAAAAAAGAACAAAAGAGAAAGGGAAAGAGAGAAAGAGAAAAATAAGTAATGTGGTATAAATATCTGGAAAGACAAATCTCTTCTTGTTTTAGGCATTAAGATCTCTTCCTTAGGAGAAAACAAAAGTAACATGAAAAGAATCAATCCCTAAACTGTTAGAACTGGATCAGGTTATTGTCAAAATCAGTACTGTGTCCTTTAGCACAGCCTTATTTTGGGCTTCCCTGGTGGTTCAAACGGTAAAGCATCTGCCTGCAATGCAGGAGACGCAGGTTCAGTCCCTGGGTTGGGAAGATCCCCTGGAGATGGAGAAGGAAATGGCAACCCACTACAGTACTCTTACCTGGAAAATCCCATGGGTGGAGGAGCCTGGTAGGCTACAGGCCAAAGAGTATGTCAGACAAAGAGTCAGACATAGCTGAACAACTTCACTTTCACTTTTCACTTTTGGCTATTTTACAATAGACTATGAGACAGAAATTTTATGATACCATGAAACCTAGGAACCAAAAGTGTTATTCTACCATCTTATTTTCTTCTCCAAATACACTTGCAAAATATTCAGGTAACATTACTCCAGTGACTTCAACCCGTTGTTTGTCTGTGTTTAACCCATTGTTTGTGAAGATAGAGATCATTTATTTTTCCTTTTTCAAACGTCTAAGTAGGTCTGAATTCTAAATCTTTACATAAAGGATTGATAATTCTTTTTAAAGTTATTATTATTTTCTGTAAAAGGCCAGAATATTTTAATCTTCACAGGCCATTAGGTCACTGTTGGAAATGTTCAGCACTGCTACTATAGCGTGAAAGCAGCCCTAGACAATATGTAAATGATGGGCATGGTCATATTCCAATAAAATTTTTTTTACAAAAACAGGTAACTGTCCCACTAATTTTACCCACTACTTCTTTAGAGATATGGAGTTGTCATCAATGGAATATCTTCCAAAGGATTCTTGATCTTCTTATCACTTGTCCTGGTATAGATTAAAAGACTGTAGTAATGTCCAATTATTATTTCACGTTTTTCAATTTTCTTTAAAGAAAGTATTAATAAGGAAGCCTCTAACTCTTTAGTTACAGTCTGAATCATCAAGATGGAATAATTTTAGAAGAAAATTTCTCTCACATCTTGACAAGTGGTTTCAGGATTCATTTTTTTAAAAAAGCTATTATATATGTTTGAGCAAGCTGCTTAAAGATTGTAGTATGGCTTACCTAAAGACAATATTTAGTATGCACAATTTATAATATTAATATTTTCCCAGTAAAGTGTAAAGGAAATTATATGAACTAGATTTAACACCAATAAAGAAGAATTTTACTAAGAGTCTGTCTGAATAAAAAATGGTCCACATAAAAAAAATCTTTAAAAAAACTAGTAGGTAAAAATAAACACTTAATATATCTTGTAATTTGTATAAAATCTTATAAATAGAGAAGTAACATGCTTTTTTAAAAATCTCTGAAGGATTTTACAGTAAAAAATCTTGAACCATATAAATCTCATCACTATGTACTAATTGTGCTTAACTGGTCTGCTCATTTGGGTTAGGAAAAGCTAGAAATGACTCAATATTTGCAGTGCATTGAACCATTGGTTAGTTTGAAAAGCTTGAAAAAACCCAAGATGATATTCTACAGGAGAGTACTTTTGGGTAATACCACAAATGACAAGTTTCTATAAAATAATGATATGTAAAAGTCATCTACAATTAAACACCTGTGTTTTTTAAAGTAAAATTTGTATATAGCATTATATTAGTTTCAGGTATACAAAGTAATAATTTGATACTTGTATACACTGCAACATGATCATCACAGTATGTCTGTTTACCATTTGTCATCATGCAATTGACTCTCTTCACCCCTCTAACTTCATTCTCCTCTGGGAACCACAAATCTGTTTTCTGTATCCATGAGTTTTGTTTTGTTTTGCTTGTCTATTTTTTAAGTTCACAAATAGCAGATTTCTTTCTTTTTTACAGCTGAATAGCATTCAATTGTATGTGTCTGTATATGTATGTATCACATCGTCTTTATCCATTCATCCACCTATAGACACCTAGATGTTTCCATTGTGAAAAGCGTTACAATGGGCATAGGGATATATAGCTTTTCAAAGTTGTATTTTTAGGTGCTTCAGATAAATCCCAGTTTTCTATTTTTAATTTCTGGAGTGCACTCCATACCATTTCCTCTTTACAATTTACAATTTACATTCTCTTTACAATTTACATTCCCAACAGCAGTGTATGAGTGTTCCCTTTTTTCTCACTCTCTCCAACACTTGTCATTTCTTGTCTTTTTTGATAGCCATTTTAGCAAGTGTGAAGCAATAACTTATTGTGGTTTTAATTTGTATTTCCCTGATTATGGCCAACCAGTCCATCCTAAAGGAGATCAGTCCTGGGTGTTCATTGGAAGGACTGGTGTTGAAGCTGGCCACCTGATATGAAGAGCTAACTCATTTGAAGAGACCCTGATGCTGGGAAAGATTGAGGGCAGGAGGAGAAGGGGATGACAGAGGATGAGATGGTTGGATGGCATCACTGACTTAATGGACATGGGTTTAGGTGGACTCCAGGAGTTGGTGATGGACAGGGAGGCCTGGCGTGCTGTGGTTCATGGGGTGGCAAAGAGTTGGGCATGACTGAGTGACTGAACTGAACTGAACTGATGCTTAGTGATGCTACACATCTTTTCATGTGCCTGTTGACAATTTGTATGTCTTCTTTGATAAAAAAAAAAAAAAAAAACTTTTAAAATCAAATTGTCTATTGTTTTTGCTACTGAGTTGAGTTCTTTATATATTTTGGATATTAACCCATTGTAAGACATATGATTTGCATAACTTTCTTCTTGTTTCATTGATCCATGTGCCTGTTTTTATGCCCAAAACATACTATTTTGATTATTATAAATTTGTAGAATAGTTTATGAAGTTAGGGTACATGATGCATCCAGCTTTACTCTTCTTTCTTAATATTTCTTTGGCCATTTGTGGCCTTTTGTGGTTTTATATAAGTTTTAGAAATATTTGTTCTGTATCTGTGAAAAGTGCTACTGTAATTTTATGAAGATTGCATTAAATCTTCAGACTGCTTTTGAATAATATGATCATAGTAAAAAATTAATTTTTCCAACCCTTTAGCACAGGATGCTTCTGCTTTCTTTCCAATTATTTGTATTATTTTCATTTTCTTTTATCAGTGTCTTACAGTTTTCCTAGTACAAATATTTTGCTTCTTTGGTAACATTTATTCTAAGGTATTTGATTCTTTTAAATACAATTCTAAATGGGATTGCTTTCTTGATTTTTTTTTCTTTCTGATAGTTTGTTATTAGAGTATGGAAATGTAGTAAGCTTCTGTACATTAACTTTTTATCCTGAAACTTTAAGGGGATTACTTATTAGATAAGTTTTTTGATGGGGTCTTTAAGGTTTACTATATATAGTATCATGTCACTTGCAAATAATGACTGTTTCTTATTTCTTTCCAATATGGATGTCTTTTATTTATTATTTTTGCCTAAATGTTGTGACTGGGATTTGCAATGAAAGTGTTAGTTGTTCAGTTATGTCTGACGCTTTGTGATCCCATGGACTGTAGCCTGCCAGACTCCTCTGTACTTGGAATTCTCCAGGCAAGAATACTGGAGTGGGTAGACATGCCATTCTCCAGGGGATCTTCCTGACTCAAGAATAGAACCAGGGTCTCCTGCATTGAAGGCAGATTCTTTACTGTCTGAGCTACCAGGGAAATACCATGTGAGTAAAAGTATTAAGTGTAAACATCTTTGTACTGTTTCTGATCTTAGAGGAAAAACTTACAACTTTTCACTGTTGAGTGTATGTTAGCTGTGGGTTTGTCATATATGGCCTTTATTATGTTGACTACATTCCCTCTATTCCCTCTGTGTTGAGAGCGTTTGCTTTTTTTTTTTTTAATCATTCCTGGGATTTTGCTTGTTTGTTCATCACAAGGAAGACAAATATATTTTAAATAATCTGGAGCATTAGAATTTTCTATTCTGAATCTATGAGTATATGATCTAAATTTTGACAGATTTAGTTTTTAAAAAGTATGTTGTATTTAGGCATTCAAGCATCTGGTTTATTTCTTAGAGTTTCTTGTAAGACTGCCATGATTTCTTCCAGTTCACCCAACACACAAATATTCTGTTGAGTCACTGAAGTACAAATTCCTAATTTCAGCTCCAGCTATATCTATGGCAGCTGCCCATTCCATTCTCATTGATCAAAGTCCAAGGCAAAGAATAATCCTTAGTAATTGCTTAATTTCTCAAGTTGCTTTTTGGCTCAATGTTCTAGTAAGATTCTTTTTTGAAAGGTCAGAAACTTGCCTCTAATTCATTTCATTAAATTTGAAAAAGGAAAGAAGCTTTTTTATAGTTTAGTAAGAACAAGATACATAATCACAAAGTGAAAGGTGTTAATATCTGCTCTTAGTCAAAATGAATTACAGCATTTTTCTTCTTTTTTAGAACTTTAATTAGCATTATAAGAAGGATATCTTATAAAGTAACTGCGTGGTAAAGAAGACTATAGCTAGCATAAATCCCATTGTTGAAGAACCTGTTTCATCACCTGAAATGGAAAACAAATATCAAAATAGAGTACTAAACTGAAATCAATTGTAAAAAGAGATTTTTTTTTTAGTAGTTTCAGACCAAGAAATCATTGAAAATGTGGAGTCTTGCTAACAAACTGTACCTAAATCTGAATGAAAGATTAATAGGATTTTATTCATGTGCCAATTTATTGTTTTTCATACAGAATCTCATTTCTGTTGTCATCCTAGAATCAGCCATCTGCTCCAACCAGCACCAATTAGTCAGTTTTTAATGATTAAAGTTTACATCTGGTCATCCACTTATCAGTTACTTGATCAGTACCAAGTTTTTTATCCTCACTGATCATCAGTTGTCTTATATGTAAAATGGGATAATAAAATTCATTCTATTACCTGTTTCATAGAATTGTGAGCACTAAATAACACATGTAAAATTATTTGCACAGGAATAATTTTGTATTATAGTTAATAATCATAAATATGAAAGTTATCAGCACCTTTATTCCATAATGCATCTTTTAAAACACTTACCTCTACACTCATGATGCAATACAAATTGTTTTCTTGAATGCTTTTCTTCTCTTCTCCACTCATGCAAATTTTTCCAGCTCCTCCTCTCTGATTGGCCTTGTGAGTTGGTATTACTACTGCTATGTACATTTCACTTTTAAAAATCTTTCCTCTTTATTAGAATAATTATTGTTCCCAAATGCATTTGCCAGCTCCTCTATAATTTTGCAAAATTTTATTCTTCTTTTGTGTCTCAGTTCTTTTTGAGAATATGAAAAAAAACCTACAAAATATCCCCTAGAAAATGTCATATATATATAATAAATATTATATATACATAGTACATATTTGTACACACATATTTTTTTGCACTCAATTTCACTAGAGTTCATAACCTGCATCACATCTCTAGTTCATCTGAAAGTCATCTAAAGTTTCATGAACTTAGTCTTAAATATTGTGAAATCTGTGAATTTGGCAGAAATTTCAAACTGGAATACAGCTGATTCTGCATTGCTGCTGCTAAGTCTCTTCAGTCATGTCTGACTCTGTGCAGCCCGATAGACAGCAGCCCATGAGGCTGCCCCGTCCCTGGGATTCTCCAGGCAAGAACACTGGAGTGGGTTGCCATTTCCTTCTCCAATGCATGAAAGTGAAAAGTGAAAGTGAAGTCTCTCAGTCGTGTCCGACTTTTAGTGACCCCATGGACTGCAGCCCACCAGGCTCCTCCATCCATGGGATATTCCAGGCAAGAGTGCTGGAGTGGGGTGCCATTGCCTTCTCTGGATTCTGCATTAGAACATTCTAATTTCCCTCTGCTGAATATTACAGGAAAATGTAGCATATTGTATAAAATATTTGAAAACTCAATGTAAAGTCAATTTGGACAAGAAAAGTGAAATTGATGTTAACTTGAAAGGAGGGAAATTGAAGGCTTCTAAGCTAAGGGATATATAAAAACATAAAGATATAGCAAGGGCATGTAATATTTTTGAAAAGCTTAAGGTACATACAAGAAAACATATATATTTGTACCTTGCTTGTGATGGAAGTACAAAGAAAGTGGGGTCCACCATGATGCCGATCGGATATGAGCAGGGTTGGGGATGCTTGTGCATAAGGGAAGGGTAACTTAAGAGTGGTGAGAGTTTGAGCTTAGGTAATCAAATCCTTGTTTCTTTATATTGGACCAAGCAGCAGCTTCCAACGTTGTGTTCAATGTTTCGTAGACTAACGTCAGTAGTCAATAATAATGAGCTATCAGTGAAGATTTTCCAAGACTACTAACTCCTTGGCATATCAAAACAGGTCTGTTGGAGATGTATGCTGCAAGAAATTAATGTAAATATCATCCCCTATTTTTCTTTTTGTGTGGCATAGCAACCAACATGTAGTAAATGCTGAAAAATCTTTTGTTGTATATATATATATATATATATATATATTACTAACCAGACATGCAAAAACCTGGACAAATCTACCATATACTAGAAAAGTTACTCAGCTTATTTCAGCTTTACAAGGAACTTTCTCATCAAAGAGAAGTACAAACTTTTTGGAAATTACAGTGGGAAAGATAGTGAGAAGCCAGAAGAAATGATGGAGTAAAATGCCCCTGTGTCTAATGCACTCGTGTGGAAAATTAACTGTTCACCATCTAGGTCATTAGAGTGACTTGGGAAGACTCAGGTAGACTTAGTGATTAGGCTGCTCTAGTGGAAATTCAGAAACCTCAATTTTGTTACTAGCTTTCTGCCTTTTGACCTTTTGTAAAAGTAATTTCAGATCTCATTTTCTCTGGCCCTTAAATAGAATCATACCTGTCCGTAAGGCAGTTTTAAGATACTCAGATGAATGATGTTATACATGTTTAAATGCAATTCTCTACTGAATTACTGGAAGACATATATTTCTTTATTTATAAAGTGTCTTTTATATTTTATTAGCTCTTACCACATAAGAAAATCTTGAAATAGGCAGCTAGTAGAATTGCCACTTTGACAATATGTAAGCTGAATAATAGAACTAAAAATAAAAAGATCAGAAGTCAAAATCTCAAGTATCATATAATCATTTATCCCCAAAATAAAGTAAATAAAAAACTTTGAGAAATCACATATTGAACCTTACATAAGATGTAATAATTTTCACTATATCTAATGTGAGTTAATAATAGTAGTTAATACAAAGCAATGATTATATACAGGTATTGTTCTAATCATTTTGTACATGCTTTAATCTAGATAATCTTACAACACCCATGTAAGGTATATACCATTGTTGTTTCCTTGTGCATTTGAGGAATCTGAGACAATGTTGTTGTCTAGTCACCAAGTCGTGTTCAACTCTTTTTTTGAGACCCCATGGATTGGGATTTTCCAGGTGAGAATCCTGGAGTGGGTTGCCATTTCCTTTCTCCTGGGGATCTTCCTGACCCAGGGATTGATTCTGTTTCCTGCCTGTATTTCCTGCATTAAAGGTGGATTCTTTGCCCCTGAGCCACCAGGAAAGCCCTTGTGAGTCAATAAACTAATATACTTGAGGTCAATAAGTGGCAGAATCAAGATTTTAACCTTGGAAAAGTTGATTCAAAATCTAGGTTCATGACACTGAACTATACTATGCATTCAGCTGGATAACTTTTCATACCATTTTTAGGATACAGATCCAAAACATCATCTCTACTCAGATGTTACTTATCAAAACTGACTTCACCTATTTTAAAAACTGACTAAAATTATTTTGTGTTCTTAATACCTGAAATAGCACATATTTAATTCTTACAATGTGTAAGGGGCTACAATTTACATAGGTTGGGTGGAATATTGAATAAGAGAGTGTTGGTTTCTTTCTATTTCTATGTTTTTAACCAGAAGCAGAAGATCCAAATATCAGTATAAAATGGACAAAAGTGTATAATCAGATATTTACTATTAAAATAGCCATAGTTACCCCACTGCTCAACACTTATTCACTGTTATGACTGCATAGACAGGCAGTTGAACTTTTGTGAAACATAAATTAACACTTCCACAAAAATTTCATTTGGCTTTGTTTTTGTTTCAAATGAATGTCTAGTCAAACTAACTTAAACAAAGAATGCTGCTGCTGCTAAGTCACTTCAGTCATGTCCGACTCTGTGTGACCCCATAGACGGCAGCCCACCTGGCTCTCCAGTCCCTGGAATTCTCCAGGCAAGAACACTGGAGTGGGTTGCCATTTCCTTCTCCAATGCATGAAAGTAAAAAGTGAAAGGAAAGTCGCTCAGTTGTGTCCGACTCTTAGTGACCCCATGGACTGCAGTCCTCCAGGCTCCTCCGTCCATGGGATTTGCCAGGCAAGAGCACTGGAGTAGGGTGCCATCGCTTTCTCTAAACAAAGAATATATGTTCAGATTCACAGATCTTGTCATATAGCTGACCCATAGTCACCAATCATGCCTCTTAAAAAAAGCATGGTCTCATATTCTGCTAAAATTTACTGATAGATTTAAATAAATATTTACCCATTAAATTCATTTCAACTGTTCTTATAAAAAATAAATTTAAAAAGTAAACTAGTTTCTTAAATGAGCCCATTAATATCCTTTACTAAAATAGAATGCATTATAGACTTTCTTTTTTTAATAGTCTAATCAGAATGAGTGGCTCAGATTGCTTTATACACTATATTTTCTATTAATGAATCATTTTAGCAGCTGAAAAGTCCTGCTTCTGCATAAAGTGAAAGTGAAGCCGCTCAGTCGTGTCTGACTCTTTGCGACCCCATGGACGGTAGCCTACCAGGCTCCGTGGTCCATGGGATTCTCCAGGCAAGAGTACTGGAGTGGGCTGCCATTTCCTTCTCCAGGGGGTCTTCCCAACCCAGGGATCGAACCCGGGTCTCCTGCATTGCAGATAGATGCTTTACCATCTGAGCCACTAGGAAGCTTCTGCATAAGACAATATATTATCTTTCATCTCATTACTTTTGTATAGAACAAAGGAAAAAATAATTTTAAGGAAATAACATCACCTAAAAACTTTTTTTAAAGACTATCTATGCTGCATACATTGCTTTATATTCTAAATTATGCCAAACTATATCATTTGGTTTTCCATTTTGAAATCCTACAAATAGAGAAAACTTTTTTCTTCTCTTTTTTTTTGGGAGGTGGGGTTTCTCCTATAAATTTTATATAGTTATTTACTTGAAATTGTGTTCAATTTGCTAGAAATGTGGTGTGACAAATATAACTAAGCAAAAATATATACATATTTGCCAAAGGTTATAATTTGTGTTTTGGATATTACTTAGTTAGTTTGGATGTAGTTTTGTGTAGCTTCTAGAGGAAAATGAGAAACTGACCATCACATTCTAAGCAACTTAAATTGCAGTGTAAGACAGGCATTGGTCTTTCTAGGACAGTATGTCATATGGTAGATGGTCAGTTAGTATCTTACATAAATTATAGATTATTCCACACAGCATAATGCAATGGAAATGGAACACTTTGATTCAAAATTGTGATTCATTCATGATGTGAGACTACAAGTTGCAGGGTTTGAGCTCAGTAATATAAAGGTAATATATCATATCTGTTTTTCTTTTATAATTTTGTATTTAGAGAAAAACAAAGTGGCATGAAACAGATACTCAGTGATGATAAATAGGCTAAACCTAATAGAAACTTAGGTGTAATAGACATAAGAAGGCACTTTATTTATATTTTTTTCAGATTTTATTTTATTTTTTTACTTTACAATATTGTATTGGTTTTGCCACACATCAACATGAATCCACCACGGGTATACACGTGTTCTCCATCCTGAACCCCCTTCCTACTTCCCTCCCTGCACCATCTCTCTGGGTCATCCTGCATTGAACCTAGACTGGTGATTCATTTCTTATGACATTATACATGTTTCAATGCCATTCTCCCAAATCATCCCACCCTCTCCCTCTCCCACAGAGTCCAAAAGACTGTTCTATATATCTGTGACTCTTTTGCTGTCTCACATACAGAGTTATCATTACCATCTTTCTAAATTCCATATATATGTGTTAGTATACTGTATTGGTGTTTTTCTTTCTGGCTTACTTCACTCTGTGTAATCGGCTCCAGTTTCGTCCACCTCACTAGAACTGATTCAAATGTATTCTTTTTAAAGGCTGAGTAATACTCCATTGGGTATATGTACCACAGCTTTCTCACCCATTCATCTGCTGATGGACATCTAGGTTGCTTCCATGTCCTGGCTATTATAAACAGTGCTGCGATGAACAATGGGATACACATGTCTCTTTCAATTCTGGTTTCCTCAATGTGTATG
Organism: Cephalophus harveyi; assembly: GCA_006410635.1. Classification (NCBI taxonomy): domain Eukaryota; kingdom Metazoa; phylum Chordata; class Mammalia; order Artiodactyla; family Bovidae; genus Cephalophus; species Cephalophus harveyi. The sequence goes on from SJYT01024267.1 coordinate 67,223, forward strand.
CCCAGCAGTGGAATTGCTGGGTCATAAGGCAGTTCTATTTCCAGTTTTTTAAGGAACCTCCACACTGTTCTCCATTGTGGCTGTACTAGTTTGCATTCCCACCAGCAGTGTAAGAGGGTTCCCTTTTCTCCACACCCTCTCCAGCATTTATTGCTTGTAGACTTTTTAAACAGATAGTAAAAGCATTTGGTTACCTCTTATGGAAAATAAGCTTAATTTTACAAAGAAAAATGGAATAAATCCTATGTTGCACCACAAAACAAAATAATCATAGGCCTAAATTCCCTAAAGTGACTTCCATGGTTGAAGTAAAATGTTTATTTCCACTTGGTAAATAAGGATATGTCAGAATTTTCTATGGTGCATCTGGAGAAAATGACATATCTTTTCAATTCTGTTACATATTGCAAGTTCATGCCAATGATATAGACAGATATGTCTTCTGGGGGTTTCTTCTGATAGAATGAACACTATAAAAATACTAATAACTAAAGTTCAAGCTAATTCTTTGTCCTTAGCTATTTCCACCGTTGCAACTTAAGTCTTAGTTTTTCAAATTGGATAGTACTAGTCCCCCAAGATGGCAGAGTAGAAGGACATGCACTCATCTTCTCCTGTGAGAACTCCAAAATTACAACTAGCTGCTGAACAACTGTCAACAGGAGAATGCTGGATCTCACCAAAAAAAGATAACCCATGTCCAAAGGTAAAGAAGCACCAATAAGACAGTTCAGTTCAGTTCAGCTGCTCAGTCGTGTCCAACTCTTTGCAACCTCATGAATTGCAGTACGCCAGGCCTCCCTGTCCATTGCCAACTCCCAGAGTTCACTCAGACTCACATCCATCAAGTCAGTGGTGCCATCCAGCCATCTCATCCTCTGTTGTCCCCTTCTCCTCCTGCCCCCAATCCCTCCCAGCATCAGAGTCTTTTCCAATGAGTCAGCTCTTCGCATGAGGTGGCCACAGTACTGGAGCTTCAGCTTTAGCATCATTCCTTCCAAAGAAATCCCAGGGCTGATCTCCTTCAGAATGGACTGGTTGGATCTCCTTGCAGTCCAAGGGACTCTCAAGAGTCTTCTCCAACAACACAGTTCAAAAGCATCAATTCTTGGGCACTCAGCCTTCTTCACAGTCCAACACTCACATCCATACATGACTATTGGAAAAAACATAGCCTTGACTAGACAGACCTTAGTCGGCAAAGTACTGTCTCTGTTTTTGAATATGCTATCTAATTGGTCATAACTTTTCTTCCAAGGAGTAAGTGTCTTCTAATTTCATGACTGCAGTCAGCATCTGCAGTGATTTTGGAGCCCCCAAAAATAAAGTCTGACACTGTTTCCACTGTTTCCCCATCTATTTCCCATGAAGTGATGGGACCGGATGCCATGATCTTCATTTTCTGCATGTTGAATTTTAAACCAACTTTTTCACTCTCCTCTTTCACTTTCATCAAGTGATGCTACACACAAAATGTATATGATCAATGCATCTATGTTAAATGTAATTATTAACATTTCATAAATTTGCATGTACTTTTAATGTCTGCATTTTGATTCTGCCACTTTGAGCTATATAACATGTGCTAAATTTTCTTATATGTTTAAAAGGGATAATGATACTTTAATATACGATTATGATGATATGATGGTCAAATGTGATAATATACAAGAAAGTGGCCTTGTAAACCCTAAACTACTATAGAAATATATAATGTTACTATTCAGGATATGAACTTAGATACCTAAGTCCTCATTTAAAAATGTAAATTTAATTATATGTTATAAAATGCTTTGCATTTATACAAATTACTTTTATGAGCTATTTTATTCATGCACATCTTAAAAGTCTCAATTTTTAATATTTAAGCATCATTGCCACCCCATGTGTAGCCCATAGGGTCACAAAGAGTTGGACATGACTGAGTGACTGAACTGAACTGAACTGAAGCATCATTCAGTGCTCTCAGTTTTTGACAAAGTTGTACACTAACAAATTATGTAAATTCATTTTTGCCAAATATTTTATGTATAAAAACAACAGCAATATTTATCGAGTATTTTTCATTGTGAAGGGCCCAAGTATTAAATTAACTGTTCTCAAAACTATTAATTTGTTCTAAAATAGTGTTATTAAGTTCCTCACTCATCTAACAAAACAAGCATGAATAAAGAGGTACAATCTCATGTAACATTCTCTATCTCAGAGAATTAATTTTTTCACCACCTAAAAACTATCAGCACAGCAAAAATGAGTCAATGGTTATTTCAAGCCAGATAATAGAGCATTCTAAAAAATAGGCACAATCATTTACTTTGTTTCTATGTTTCAGGTAAATGCGACATGGGCTATTTGGTGTCTTTTCTTGAAACTACACAAGAAAATAGCAGGCATTTCTTATTCTACTCAATGGGGTATTAACTTTAGAGCAACCAGTCCTTGAGAACAAGACTTGAATAGAACTATTCAATTAACTGGGGTTTAAATTTTGGATTCAATTTAGAACTGAAGGAATGCATTCAGGTAGAACTCCAGTTTAGGTCTTACAGGTATCTTGTTCATGAGACTGGTACACTTGTATTCAGAGATAAAATTCTATATTTCCTTTGGTTTTAAAAAGACAAAATTAAGAAAATGAATAAAAAGATGTGCCATTATATTTTCCTACTATGCCCTTGGCATTTTACAAACACACACATATCACACACAATTAAATTCCCTGGAAATCACTTTTGACAAGCAGTTTTTCTTCCCATCCTTTATACTATCTCTGATGGCTTAGGACTCCCACTACAGTAACAGTTTTCATATATCTCTCAACTGAAAAAACATCATCAGTACCTGTCTGTCCTATATCTTCTAAGTGAGGAACTAAGAAAAAAATATTATAATATGAATTATAAGATGCAGGAACTTCCCTGGTGGCTCAGATGGTAAAGCGTCTGTCTACAATGCCGGAGACCAGGGTTCAATCCCTGGTTTGGGAAGATCCTCTGGAGAAGGAAATGGCAATCCACTCCAGTACTATTGCCTGGAAAATCCCATGGACAGAGGAGCCTGGTAGGGTACAGTCCACGGGGTCGCAAAAAAAAAAAAAAAAATTATAAGATAGACTCAGACATTATACTGCTCTCACAGCATATGCATTTTTTTTTTAATTTATTTTAATTTTTAAAATTGTTATTGGAGTATACTTGCTTTATACCGCTATCCATGGTAGCATTCATATATATATTTTTAGAGGATTTCAAAGCTTTCTCCAAAGATTACGGATATGAGCTTCTGAAAACATGACAGATTAATCAATGAGATATTTTTGGATGGGAGGATTATGTCTTACAAATCTTAATGCATATGTTGTCATATGTGTAAAGAGTTAATATCATAGCTCCTCTCTAATTTTCTCCTTTTGCCTCCCCTGATCCATTTTTCATGTTGATTGTGCCTCTGCAAGTTACTTTTGAGGTCTGTCTTTTGGTTGAATTTATTCAATGGAGGCAACTCTAAGAGGTTCGTTAAAGAAATGAGAGTAAGATCAAAATATCTATTATCCTTTTCCCCTCTGCTGGGCTACAGGTGTATGCCTCAACCAAAGGCCACAACTACTGGGCAGCCAGAGGACAGCTCTTCTAAATTCTGGTGACCTTGCCATACTGAAAATAATAGCTCTTTATTTTTGTTAGTCCAGAGGTGTTTCACTGTGTCTTGTTGGTTTCCAGTAATCTTTCACACACTTTTTGAGTATCTTCACAGAAGTCTACTGCCTATAGTCGTGACATTGACTAACATAATAGGGTGTTGAAAAAATGAAATTACAAGGACTACCTCTTGAAATAATGAGGAAAAACTGTTTTCATCTAACTAAGCTTTTCATAAATGTTCATGTTCATATTGGCTTATTTTCTTAGTCTTTGCTTATCAATTTAAAAATATAAATTAAGAAATGATATATACAAAATTAGCATCAAAAGATATAAAATTATGAAGTAAAAAGTGGAAGTTCCATCTAACTACCTACATTCTCACTAATGACATCCCACTTCGCCCTGATACTTCTTGTACTCAGCAAAAGCAACTGTGATTGTAGCATTTTTTTTCCTATGCATGTATTCACTTTTCATTTTGTTGGTAACAAATTATTGCAAACTGTGTAGCTTTAAATATCCATTTATTATCTCCAAGTTAGTCTAGGTCAGAAGTCTGGACCCAAGTTTTCATTCAGAATCTCAAAATAGTGAAATCAAAGTGTTGTCAGGATATATTCTTATCTAGAAATTCAGTTAGAAAGGATCTAACTTCAGCCTACTTCTGGTTGTTGGCAGAATTCATGACCTTGTATCTGAAGAATTCATGGAGGCTTGCTTCTTTAAGCCAGTAGCAAAGAAGAAGAGAGTTTTTGTTGTTTTAGAGTCCTTTGACTTCTAGAACATCTTTTAAATGGCTCACCTAATTATGACAGAACAGACAGGAGACCAGATTCAAATCCTGGGTGGGGAAGATGCCCTGGAGAAGGGAATGGCTACCCACTCCATGATTCTTGCATGTGAAATTCTATGAACAGTGAATCCTGGAGGGCTACAATCCATGGGGTCTCAAAGAGTCAGATATGACTGAGTGACTACACCTTCGCCAAGGATAATCCATTTTTTGTTGACCTTTGAATAATGAGGGGGACTAGGGATGCTGAAACCCAGAAGAGTCAAAATCTACATATTACTTTGCAGCCAACCTTTTGTTTCCAGTTTTGCATCCGGAATTCAACCAACTGCCAATTCTGTAGAACTGCAGTACATATTTATTGAAAAAAAAAAATCTGAGAATAGTGAACTTATGCAGTTCAAACATGTTGTTCAAAGATCAACTATATCTTAAAGTCATTGTTGGGCATTTAAAAAAAATATTTAAGATTTATATAAATTTATTATTTATTGCTAAAATAATTCATGTTAATTTCAACTAAAATGTTTTAATGAAACTAACATGTTTTAAAATTATCTTATTATATTACTAAAGTAAACACAGTTAACATATTTGTTTATCAACTGTCAGACATTTTTCAAAGTGTAATGAAGCCTTTCAATTTTTAAAATATAAATGATATCTTAGAATGCATATAATATATATTGTAGAGGGGTAATTATTTTTATATCCAATTTATGTATATGTGGAATTAGATTTTTAAATATTTATTTTCCTACTCAATGCTGATGTGTATCTGTGTGTGTGTGTGTGTGTGTGTGTGTATTTCCTTGGAATAAAGTCCTAAAAGCTATTCATACTTTTTAAGACATCATATTTATATTGCCAGTGTTTTTATTTCAAATAGTAATACCAGTTTGAACTCATAAGCCATATGCAAGAATTTTATTATTTACAATTGTCTCATTTTTTCCTAAGGATGAAAAATCATGTCTTATCTTTTTATTTTGCATATCTTTGAATATTATTGTGTTTGATTATTTTTCTTTTATTAGGTATTGCTCAATTTCTTTACTTAATATCCATTCTGGCCCTAATTTGATTTTTCTATAAGAAATACATATACATATGTGTTACCTTTATGGCATTAAAGGAAAATCATATAAATATTGAAAGTATAAAAATTCTGTCAAATTTTACAAGTATGTTTCTCTGAATATCCTTTAACCTGTTTACTAATTTCTTTTTAGCTGTTATTTGATTTTCCTCTGCATGATTTTGGCAACAATTAATGTCCATGATGAAGAAAAAGCTTACTCTTTTTTTTTAATGTTTATTTTATAGCTAAAAATTTTTTTCTTCACAACTTTATGCATTCAGATACATTTTTCTAGCATTTTCTTCTTTTTGTTTTTTAAAATTTTGCTTAGAAATACAATGTAAAATAGACACCCAAGTTTAGTTTTACCCATATGTTGTTCTATACTGGAGGAATATAAACATATATGTGTACATATATGCATGCATACATATGCTTATGTTTCCATGTAGGTGCATATATTGCCTTTTCACTCATAGTGTGATGGCCTTAATCTCTAACTTAATTTTGTATGTCCTTATATGAATTTTTCTTAAATTCATATTGATGTAATTCCTTTGTGTATATAAATGCAAAACCATCAGTTCAGTTCAGTTGCTCAGTAGTGTCTGACTCTTTGAGACCCATGGACTACAGCAAGCCAGGCTTTCCTGTCCATCACCAACTCCTGGAGCTTATTCAAAAGCATGTCCATTGTGTCAGTGATGGATGGATGGACCATGCAACCATTTCATCCTTTGTCATCCCCTATTCCTCCTGCCTTCAAACTTTCCCAGCATGAAGGTCTTTTCCAATGAGTTGGTTCTTCACATCAGGTGACCAAAGTATTGGGAGTTTCAGCTTCAGTATTAGTCCTTCCAACTAATATTCAGGATTGATTTTCTTAGCTGACTGGTTGGATTTCCATGCAGCTCAAGGGACTCTCAAGAGTCTTCAACACCACAGTTCAAAAGCATCCATTCTTTGGCACTCAGCTTTCTTTATAGTGTAACTCTCACATCCATACATGGTGGTGGTGGTTTAGTCGCTAAGTCATGTCTGACTCTTTGTGACCCCATGGATTGTAGTGTGCCAGGCTCCTCTCTCCATGGGATTCCAGACAAGAATACTAGAGTGGGTTGCCATTTCCTCTCCAGGGGATTTTCCCGACCCAGGAATTGAACTCAGGCCTCCTGCATTGCAGGCAGATTCTTTACCAACTGAGCTACAAGAGAAGCTCTTTCCTATATCCATACATGACTCTTGGAAAAACCATAGCTTTGACTAGAGGGGCCTTTGTTGGTAAAGTAATGTCTATGCTTTTTAATATGCAGTCTATATTGGCCTTAGCTTTTCTGCCAGGGAGAAAGCATCTTTTAATTTCATGGCTGCAGTCACCATCTACAGTGATTTTGGAGCCCCCCAAAATAGTCTGTCACTGTTTCCACATCTATTTGCTATGAAGCAATGGGACCAGATGCCATGATCTTACTTTTCTGAATGTTGAGCTTTAAGTCAACTTTTTCACTCTCCTCTTTCACTTTCATCAAGAGGCTCTTTAGTTCTTCTTCGCTTTCTGCCATAAGGGTGGTGTCATCTGCATATCTGATGTTATTGATATTTCTCCTGGCAATCTTGATGACAGCCTGTGCTTCATCCAGCCCAGTGTTTCTCATGATGTACTCTGCATATAAGATAAATAATCAGTGTGACAATATACAGCCTTGATGTACTCCTTTCCCGATTTGGAACCACTCCGTTTTTCCATGTCCAGTTCTAAGTGTCGCTTCATGGCATGCATACAGATTTCTCAGAAGGCAGGTCAAATGGTCTGGTATTCCCATCTATTTCAGAATTTTCCACAGTTTGTTGTGATCCACACAGTCAAAGGCTTTGACATAGTCAATAAAGCAGAAGTAGATGCTTTTCTGAAACTCTCTATCTTTTTCAATGATCCAATGGATGTTGGCATTTTGATCTCTGGTTCCTCTGCCTTTCCTAAAACCAACTTGAACATCTGGGAGTTCACAGTTCATGTACTGTTGAAGCCTGGCTTGGAGAATTTTGAGTATTACTTTACAAACGTGTGAGATGAGAGCAATTGTGTGGTAGTTTGAGCATTCTTTGAAATTGCCTTTCTTTGGGATTGGAAAGAAAACTGACCTTTTCCAGTCCTGTGGCTACTGCTGAGTTTTCCAGATTTGCTGGTATATTGAGTGCAGCACTTTCACAGCATTATCATTTAGGATTTGATATAGCTCAACTGGAATTCCATTACCTCCACTAGTTTTGTTCATAATGATGCTTCCTAAGGCCTACTTGATGGCATTCCAGGATCTCTGGCTCTAGATGAGTGATCACAGCATCATGGTTATCTGGGTCATGAAGATCTATTTTGTATAGTTCTTCTGCGTATTCTTGCCACCTCTTCTTACCCATATTGCACTCTAAATTTTGACCTTTCCCTTTCTTTCTTTACCTGAAATTATCTGTTAGACGTTTATTTATGTCAATTCATTTTGCACTATTTTTAATGACTGCATATCATTTCATACAATTCATTTATTATAATTTATTTCTTTACCTACTGTTTAATTAATATTTAAAATATTTTCAACATTTTACTACTGTGTATATATTGTATTGTTTTCATTTTGGTAGAGTCAACCCCTAGATTTTTTTTTTTAATTCATCTAAAAATAGATAACAGAAGAGAAAGGCAGAGAAAGAGGTACAGACAGAGACAGGAAACACAGAGATAATTTTTTAGAAACTGGCTCATTCAGTGGTGGGATCTGACAAGTCTTAATTCTGCAGGGTAGGCTCATAGGCTGAAAACCCAGATAACAATTAACTGGGTTGGTTTTTCGGAAGGCAGACTGCTTGTAGAATTACTGCTTTCTCTAGAGACCTCAGTTTTTTTCTTTAAAAACCTTCTATTTATTGAATGAGGGTCACCCACACTATAAAGAGTAATCTCATTTACTTAAAGTCTATTGGTTTAAATGTTAATCTCACCTAAAAAGGTAGCCTCACAATGACTTCTAGACTGATGTTTGGCCTAATACCTGGTACTTTTGACACAAATAATTAATAATTGTGTGTGTGTATGTGTGTGTGTGTGTTTGCTAAGTCACTTCAGTCATGTCAGATTCAGCACCATCCTGTTGACTATGGCCTGCCAGGCCCCTCTGTCCACGGGATTTCCCAGGCAAGAATACTGGAGTGGGTTGCCATGTTCTCCTCCAGGGCATCTTCCAGAACCAGGGATTGAACATATGTCTCTTCTGTCTCCTCATTGACAGGCAGATTTTCACCACTAATGCCAACTGGGAAGCCCCTAATTAATCATCACAGAGTCCTAATTCCTTTTACTGGAGAAAACTTGGAAATCAAGATCTGGATGCTAAGTGTGTTCATTGCTACAGGGAAATCATTGTCTCTTAGTGTTCAGTTCAGTTCAGTCACTCAGTCGTGTCCGACTCTTTGCGACCCCATGAATCGCAGCACGCCAGGCCTCCCTGTTCATCACCATCTCCCGGAGGTCACTCAGACTCACGTCCATCAAGTCAGTGATGCCATCCAGCCATCTCATCCTCGGTCGTCCCCTTCTCCTCCTGCCCCCAATCCCTCCCAGCATCAGAGTCTTTTCCAATGAGTCAACTCTTCGCATGAGGTGGCCAAAGTACTGGAGTTTCAGCT
>SJYT01024267.1:76594-132278 GCA_006410635.1 Cephalophus harveyi
TGCATACAGATTTCTCAAGAGGCAGGTTAGGTGGTCTGGTATTCCCATCTCTTTCAGAATTTTCCACAGTTTATTGTGATCCACACAGTCAAAGGCTTTGGCATAGTCAATAAAGCAGAAGTAGATGTTTTTCGGGAACTCTCTTGCTTTTTCCATGATCCAGTGGATGTTGGCAATTTGATCTCTGGTTCCTCTGCCTTTTCTAAAACCAGCTTGAACATCAGGGAGTTCACGTAGATTGACTAGTTTCTGTGAGTATGGTTTCAGTATGTCTGCCCTCTGATGCCCTCTTGCAACACCTACCATCTTACTTGGGTTTCTCCTACCTTGGGCCTCTTAGTGAATAGACTTCAAAAAATATACGCATGTATAGTATCTTCAGGCACACACACAACTAAAGTCTCTATCCATCTACCACCTATCTATCTGAGTGAGTTCATACTTATAGTTCTGATTTTAAAGCAACACCATCAGTTCATTTTAACCTTCTAATTTCTTATTTGCAACTTTTTATCCTTCAACATTGACAAGCTTGACTCTCATTAAATGTAATTATGTGCTTATTTTTAAAATCATATTATACACAGTCATCTCAGAATTATTTACTAATACCCTGGAGGAGTCGCAAATTTACTAATTATATTACAGTATGTATGTATAGTTTCTTGTGTCTTAAGCCTATGGAAGCTGGTGAAAATATTTCCTGATGTTACTGATGTTAGTCTTTTCTTCCTTAGCACATATGCTATGGTTATGTTATTCATTAGTAGAACAGTTATCTTCTTTTGTTCCTGTTTTATTGCTTTTTTGATGGTATGCCTAATTTAAATTAAACATTTAAAGGTAATTATGTAAAGTATATATTTTAGATTTAAATTTCTATGTATAAAGTTCTAAAAATCTTTATTAATTTCTAAGTTCCAAATGTGAGTATTATTTTAAATTTTCATAAACTCAGTCCTATGGGTGTGGGATTAAGGGGGAGAAGTCAATGACCTTGCTTGACACATAGATTTTGCCTTTTCCTCCTCCAGAAGGGGCCAATTCTCAAAACACTCAACCCAGCATTAATAAAACATACACTTGTGATAGAAAATTAACCCAATTCTAGCTTATTGCTTGAAACTGCCATCCGATTTGTTAAACTGATTCCACATTGTTGTTGTTGTTCAGTCTCTCAGTGGTGCCCCACTCTTTGTTGTCCCATGGACTTCAGCACACCATTCTTCCCTGTCTTTTACCATCTCCTGGATAGTAATGATTTTTTAAAAATCATGTCCGTTGAGTTGATAATGCCATCCAACCATCTCATGGTTGGATGTTGTCCCCTTCTTCTCCTGCCTTTAATCTTTTCCAGCTTCAGGGACTTTTCTAACGAGTTGGCTCTTTGAATCAGGTGGCCAAAGTATTGGAGCTACAGCTTCAGCATCAGCCCTTTCAATAAATATTCAGGATTGATTTCCTTTTGGATTGGTTGGTTGCATCTTCTTGCTGTCCAAGGGATTCAAGAGTCTTCTTCAACACCACAGTTCAAAAGCATCAATTCTTCATTGTTCAGCCTTCTTTATGGTCCAACTCTCACATCCATCATGACTACTGGAAAAACCATAGCTTTGACTAGAAGGTCCTTTATCAGCAAAGTAATGTCACTGCTTTTTAATATGCTGTCTAGGTTGGTCATAGCTTTTCTTCCAAGGAGCAAGTGTCATTTCATTTCATGGTTGCAGTGATCATCTGCTATGATTTTGGAGCCCAAGAAAATAAACTGTGTTACTGTTTCCATTCTTTCCCCATCTATATGCCATGAAGTGATGGGACAAGATGCCATGATATTCATTTTTGAATGTTGAGTTTTAACTCAACTTTTTCACTCTCCTCTTTCACCTTCATCAAGAGACTCTTTAATTCCTCCTCACTTTCTTCCATAAGGGTGGTGTCATTTGCATATTTTAGGTTATTGATATTTTCCCTGGTGATCTTGATTCCAGGTTGTGCTTCATCCAGCCTGGTATTTCACATGATTCTGCATTAGGTTTTGTATATATAGTGGGAGTTTTCCACAAAATATTGAAACGATTTAATATGCCTCTTAAAGTTTACTTTGATTCAACAATGCTCCTTGATCATATTATTAAAACAGGTTTGACTTCAGACAAGATGTAACCAACATTTTCTATATAAATCACTTTAAATCAATAATAATTAACATTAAAAAACCTTTAATACCTGTTTAGAAGATAAATCTACTGCATGATTTCATTTATATGACTTTCTAGAAAAGATGAAGTATAGGGTCAGAAAGCAAATCAGTTTTTACCAGGGTTAGGATTGGCTTCAAGTGAGCATAATGGAATTTTTGCTATAATGGAAATGTTTTACATTTTGATACTTGTGACAGTTACATGAATGTACATATTGTCAAAGGACATCAAATTGTACAACTTAAAGTGGTAAATCTTATTGTGTGTAAATTTCATTTCAATTTAAAAATCATGAATAGTGCACAAAGTACAAAGGCTAAAATAAGGTGTATGAGATGTATGATTTAATGGTATCATTTATAAAGATGTTGGAATTATAGATTACTCAGTGATTTGCAATGTCTGATCAAAAAGAACAATTTGATTTTAGGCTATTTTAAAAGAGAAAAACTGTTCAGGTGAGGGGAAGTTTCTCATAATGCGTGGGTACTGGCCGGATAATAACTAAAATATATTATTCAATTTAGCTGTAAGCTTTGGGTGTTAACAGATATTAGAGAGAAATCACCAAATATGGCTAAAGACTGTTCACGCCTGCTATGGAAATCATAGGACCAGCATCAAAAGCATACCTGGGAACTTGTTAAAAATTCCAAAGCTTAGGCCCTGTTTTCTTGAGTCAAGGATTCTTTTGACTGCGGGACACAACACAGAGACACTGGGATACATGGAAGGCAGGAGTCGCATACAGGAGATCATAGAAAACTGAAGCTGTAGGGAGCAGTTTATATGTAAAAAGCAGCATAGAGTGAGCTACTTCCCTTTGACTTGGTCTATTTGAATAATTTCCACAGGCTCCAGGACATAATGGTTGTCCTGTTTTGTATGAAATCTGGCCCCAGGGTGATTAAGCAGATGCATAATGACCTAGAGTTTGACAGCCCATTAATCAAAGCCATTGGGATATCAGTCAGTTCAGTTCAATCACTCAGTTGTGTCAGAATCTTTGCGACCCCATAGATCCCAGGTACGCCAGGCTTCCCTGTCCATCACAAACACCTGGAGCTTGCTCAAACTCATGTCCATTGAGTCGGTGATGCCATCCAACCATCTCATCCTCTGTCATCCCCTTCTCCTCATGCCTTCAATCTTCCCCAGCATCAAGGTATTTTCCAATGAGTAACTACTTTGCATCAGGTGGTCAAAGTATCAGAGCTTCAGCTTCAGCATCAGTCCTTCCAATGAATATTCAGGGTTGTTTTACTTTTGGATTGACTGTTTTGCTTTCTTTGCAGTCCAAAGGAATCTCAAGAGTCTTCTCCAACACCACAGTTCGAAAGCATCCATTCTTTGGCACTCAGCTTTCTTTATAGTCCAACTCTCACACCCATCATAACTACTGGAAAAACCAGTAGATGGACCTTTGTTGGCAAAGTAATGTCTCTGCTTTTTAATATGCTGTCTGGGTTGATCACAGCTTTTCTTTCAAGGAGCAAGTGTCTTTTAATTTCATGGCTGCAGTCACCATCTGCCATGATTTTGGAGCCCAGGAAAATAGTCTCTCACTGTTTCCGTTGTTTCCCCATCTATTTGCCATGAAGTGATGGGACCAGATGGCATGATCTTAGTTGTTTGACTGTTGAGTTTTTTCCAACTTGTTCACTCTCCTCTTTCACTTTCATCAAGAGGCTCTTTAGTTCTTCTTTGCTTTTTGCCATAAAGGCGATGTCATCTGGTGTATCTGAGATTACTGATATTTCTCCTGGCAATCTTGATTCCAGTGTATGCTTCACCCAGGCCAGATTTTCACATAATAAACTCTTCATAGAAGTTAAAATAGCAGGGTGACAATATACAGCCTTGACCTACTCCTTTCCAAATTTGAAACCAGTCTGCTGTTTCATGTCCGGTTCTAACTGTGGATTCTTGACCTGCATACAGATTTATCAGAGAACAGGTAAGGTGGTCTGGTATTCCCATATCTTTAAGAATGTTCCACATTTTGCTGTTATCCACACAGTCAAAGGCTTTTTCATAGTCAATAAAGCAGAAGTAGATGTTTTTTTCTGGAACTCTCTTGATATTTTGATGATTCAATGGATGTTGGCAAGTTGATCTCTAGCTCCTCTGCCCTTTCTCAGTTCAGTTCATTTCAGTCACTCAGTTGTGTACGACTCTTTGTGACCCCATGGGCCACAGCATGCCAGGTTTTCCTGCCTATCAATAATTCCTGAATCTTACTCAGACTCATGTCCATCAAGTGGTGATGCCATCCAACCATCTCATCAATCCAACTTAAGCATCTGGAAGTTCACGGTTCATGTATGTTGAAGCTTGGCTTGGAGAATCTTGAGAATTACTTTGCTAGTGTGTGAGATGAATGCAATTGTGCATTAGTTTGAACATTCTTTGCATTGCCTTTCTTTAGGATTGGAGTGAAAACTGACTTTTTCACAATGGGATGTGGACTTAATTAACTGCTTGGGAAGGGGAACCCACTAGCTTCTAACCCATGCCTCACAACTGAGTCAGAATAATGTCAAGCACACACAGGCACAACAACAACAGCAAACAGTATGACAATTGACCTGTTGGTGTCTTAACATCATTTTAAGACTGAGCTTTAGGGATATTTAAATTGCCCAAGTAGTTGTTGCTGTTATTGTTGTTCAGTTGCTCAGTCATGTCCAAATCTTTGCCATCCCATGGACTGCAGCACGCCAGGCTGCCCTGTCCTTTACCATCTCCTGGAGCTTGCTCAAACTCAAGTCTGTTCAGTCAGGGATACCACCCAACCATCTTGCCCTTTGTCATTCCCTTCTCCTGCTGCCTTCAGGATTTTTTCTAATGAGTCAGCTCTTCACATCCTGTGGCCAAAGTATTGGTGCTTCAGCTTCAACATGAAGTGCAGTGAAGTGGAGTGAAAGTCACTCAGTCTTGTCCGGCTCTTTCTGACCCCATAAGTCCATAGAATTCTCCAAGCCAGAATAGTGGAATGGTTTGCCTTTCCCTTCTGCAGGGGATCTTCCCAACCCAGGAATCAAACTGGGGTCTCCTGCATTGCAGGTGGGTTTTTTAACCAACTGAGCCATCAGGGAAGCCCTCAGCTTCAGCATAAGTCCTTCCAGTGAATGTTCATGATTCATTTTCCTTAGAATTGACTGTAGTTTGATCTTCTTGCAGTCCAAGGGACTCTCAAGAGTCTTCTCCAACACCACAGTTGAAAAGCATCAATTTTTCAGCATTCAGTCTTTTTTATGGCCCAACTCTCACATCCATACATGTAGTAGAGGAAGCTTTTAAAGTGTAAGGCTTAAGTTGCCCTAATATTATAGAAAACACTTTATATAAAAAGGAGGAACATAGTAAAAATATAAACAGTCCTTACAGACTAGCCCATCACCAAGTTTTCCATTTAATGATATTTAAAAATAGATCTAAATTTTGGGAATCTCTAGCATTATCTTGGTGGAGATGTAAGTGTGTTTAAATTATGAGATTTTTGTTTTAGTGACAGTAATGTATTAGTGTATTCCTGAAATTAAGTTAGAAGTTTCATTATTGGAAAGGATGAACTGACCTTTTAGTAAGGTGTATTTAAAACTTAGTATTATTTGTAACCATGGGTAAGGAGCACACTTGAAACCAAGAATAAGACATTATGGTAGCAAACTGAAGAGAATTAGGAGAAGTCCTGGGAAATGGGAGGTCCTCTCCTCCAGAGATCAAGTGAAGTTAAGTGAAAGTTGCTCAGTTGTGTCTGACTACTTGTGACCCAATGGTCTATACAGTCTATGGAATTCTTCAGGCCAAAATACTCAAGTGGGTAGCCTTTCTTTTCTCTAGGGGATCTTCCCAACCTAGGGATCAAACTGAGGTCTCCCACATTGCAGGCTTATTTTTTACCAGCTGAGCCACCAGGGAAGCCCCACAATATAGGAGTGGGGAGCCTATTCCTTCTCCAGAGGATCTTCCTGACCCAGAAATCGAGCTGGGGTCTCCTCTATTGCAGGCAGATTCTTTATCAATTGAGATACCAGGGAAGCCCCAGAGATCAAGAGGTGTACCTATATGAGGCAGTTTTCTACTGAGGAAAGCAATAATTTCCACTTATTTTTGTTAATAGAAAGAGAGAGTTAAGAGCAACTTCTATAAACTTTTTCCTTAAAGATGGATTCGAGTGCAGGGATATATACTTTGGCAGAGAAAAAGAAATGCAAAGTGATGTTTACATTTGGGTTAAGCAAGCAATAAGCTCAGGAAACAGAATCCCTAGCATCTGTTCACAAAAACAAATACACTACCACATCTTCCTCCAGAAATGATGGGCTTATTCAGAATCATCAGAAAATTGCAATTAGGTGCCCACAGCCATGGTGAGCCACCTGCAAATCCCTGCAAAGTAAAGGAAGGAGAACACTTTTTATAGAGAGGAAAAGGAAGTTGGGAGAGTTCCAAGATATGTAGAGTCAATGCCTTTTCACTGGCTGAGCCCTTGCCAGGAAAGAAAAGGAGTCTTTCTTCTTACAGTAGGATTCTGTTGTCTTTGAGAGGCATCAGAGTTCCTCCTTCAGGTTCTGTTTACTTTCCCACATCAAAGGAGTAAAAGTGATGAATTCTCTGTACCAATATTTCTTAGGTGCCTTAGGAGAATCAGTCTTAAATCAAGAAAGATTAAGAAGCACTTCTGTTCAGTTCAGCCGCTCAGTCGTGTCCGACTCTTTGAGACCCCATGAATTGCAGCATGCCAGGCCTCCCTGTCCATCACCAACTCCCGGAGTTCACTCAGACTCACATCCATCGAGTCGGTGATGCCATCCACCCATCTCATCCTCTGTAGTCCCCTTCTTCTCCTGCCCCCAATCCCTCCCAGCATCAGAGTCTTTTCCAATGAGTCAACTGTTTGCATGAGGTAGCTAAAGTACTGGAGTTTCAGCTTTAGCATCATTCCTTCCAAAGAACACCCAGGACTGATCTCCTTTAGAATGGACTGGTTGGATCACCATGCAGTCTAAGGGACTCTCAAGAGTCTTCTCCAACACCACAGGTCAAAACCATCAATTCTTTGGTGCTCAGCTTTCTTCACAGTCCAACTCTCATATTGTACATGACTACTGGAAAAACCGTAGCCTTGACTAGACAGACCTTTGTTGGCAAAGTAATGTCTCTGCTTTTCAATATGCTATCTAGGTTGGTCATAACTTTTCTTCCAAGGAGTAAGCATCTTTTAATTTCATGGCTGCAATCACCATCTGCAGTGATTTTGGAGCCCCCAAAAATAAACTCTTAGGGGTTTTATTTATTTTTTTTTTTTCATTTTTTTAACTTACATTATTGTGCTTTTGGAAACCTATTAAACATTATACTTAAACCAGCTACCTGGAACCTATCAGAAAGTTAAAAGAAGTTTTATTGAATGCCTTTTTCAAGAGCCCAGTGTTGTGTATTGTGAAATGTAAACATTGATCACTATCAGTAATGCCACACTCCGAGGAGAGTAAGGAGAATCCTGATAAAGCCTTGCATTATGATCTTACATGTGGAGAAATTTGTGACCTTGATTTATATTTTTTTGCATCCATGAGGCAAAAGATTCTCATAATTTCTTACTTTGAAAGGGAAAACTCTGCTTAGACTACAGCCTAGGAGTATGGAGAAATGTACAGATTGAACCATTTCCTAACCAGGGCCTCCAGCCTTAAGATGATTGTTTGAACTTTGGCCAGTTATCAGGGGCATCTCAGTTGAGGGTTGGAAAGCAACCACATTCTACTGAGCTCCATCACTTTTGATGATGGCAATGTTATTGGGAAAGTGTATAGACTCATTGCTGTTCACTCATTTTATCCTAACAGGCTTCCCAGGTAGCTAAGCTATCTGGGGAAAAGTGACCTCCTCCATCACCATGACATCTTTCAAGGGCTCAGAATGGGGAGGCCACTTCCTCCTGTAGGCGGAATATACCAGAATCTCCAGGTTTACCTCCATCCTGGGTTAGAGTGATCTCAATAGCCCTGCTATGCTTGTGGTATGCTGTTTTCACAACCTAAGGAATAATGGACAATTGGTATAGAGGGTCGCAGAAGAGCATAGTCTGTGGTCAGAAATTTCTTTGTTACTCTAATGGTATATAACATAAATCTGAGAAGGATGGGTTTTAGCATCAGAAGCCCACGGGTAAATTTTGGCCATTATAAGTGGTCCAGAGACTCTAGGAGGCATAAGAAAAGGGTGCTAAAGTATTTATAATGAAGGAGTCTCTTAGAGCACTAAGAGTGCTTGTTAATTTTGACTTGGACCAATTCTAGAGACTCTTTTTAACATAAGCTGGTTTGTAAGCAGCAGCACAGTGAAATACAGCAAAATCTGTAAGTAAGGAATACTTTGCCTCTAGAATGCAAAAAGAACTAAAAGATGTTGGATTTGCATGTTTTAAATATGTGTGCCAAATGAATCTTCTCAGAGGAAGATATCATCAATATAATGTCATGTTTATGTTATTGGAGACAAGGATGATATAGTTAAGATCTTGTCTGCAAAGATGGTAAAGAATTGCCTACAATACCTGAGAGCTGGGTTTGATCCCTGGATTGGGAAGATCCCCTTGAAGGGAGTATGGCAACCCATTTCAATATTCTTGCTTGGAGAAAATCCATGGACAGAGGAGCCTGTCAGGCTGCAGTCCATGGGGTGGCAAAGAGTCAGACACGACTGAGTGACTAAGCACAGTAGAATGGCAAAATACTTACTAGCTGTTGGTTGGATGGAGTTAGTAAATTGAATAATATTGGGTATTATAACTTAACAGATGTGTGCATAGCATTAAGGTTGTAGTAATTCACCATGGAGTACCATTTATTCTTTTCATGTTTAAGAAGAGGCAATGGGGTGTCAAATGAAGCACATTGAATATGTCAAAATAATTTGTAGCAGCCTGTATTAACCATTCGAACTAGGGAGTCCATGAGGTTCCATTTCATCAAGTTGAGTTATTAAGTGTAAAAGACTTATTAAACTTATACTTGTCTTTCACTATGTCAGAATATTTATGTCTAATAACAGATATTTTATTATAATAATAAAAAATAATGAGCCACAATCACAGAAAACTAATCAAATTGATTACATGGACTACAGTGTTGCCTAACTAATTGAAATTGTGAGCCATGCCCTGTAGGGCAACCCAAGATGGATGGATCATGGTAGAGAGTTCTGACAAAATGTGGTCCACTGGAGAAGAGAATGGCAAACCACTTCAGTATTCTGCCTTGAGAACCCCATAAACAGTATGAAAAAGCAAAAAGATATGACACTGAAAGATGAACTCCCCAGGTCGATAGTTGCTCAATAAGCTACTGGAAAATAATGGAGAAATAACTCCAGAAAAAATGAAGAGACAGAGCCAAAGCAAAAACAACAACAACAACAACCAGTTGTGGATGTGACTAGTGATGGAAGTAAAGTCTGATGCTGTAAAAACAATATTGCATAGTAGGTCCATGAATCAAGGTAAATTGGAAGTGTTCAAACAGGAGATGGCAAGAGTGCACGTTGACATTTTAGGAATCAGGGAACTAAAATGGAATGGAATGGGTGAATTTAACTCATATAACCATTATATCTACTACTCTGGGCAAGAATCCCTTAGAAGAAAGAGAGCAGCCTCATAGTCAACAAAAGAGTCCAAAATGCAGTTCTTGAGTGCAATCTCAAAAATGACAGAATGATCTCTGTTCATTTCCAAGGCAAACCATTTAATATTACAGTAATCCAAATCTATGCCCCAGCCAATAATGCTGAAAAACTTGAAGTTGAATGGCTTTATGAAGACCCACAAGACCTTCTAGAACTAACACCCCAAAAAGATGTCCTTTTCATTATAGGTGACTAGGATGCAAGAGTAGGAAGTCAAGAGATACCTGGAGTAACAGACAAATTTGGTCTTGGAGTACAGAATGAAGAAGAGCAAAGGCTAACAAAGTTTTCCCAAGAGAACACACTGGTCATAGCAAATACCCTCTTCCAACAACACAAGAGAAGACTATGCATGAACACCACCAGATGGCCAATACTGAAATCAGATTGATTATATTCTTTGCAGCCAAAGTTGGAGAAGCTCTATACAGTCAGCAAAACAAGACAGGGAGCTGACTGTGACCGTGATCGTGAACTCCTTATTGCCAAATTTAGGCTTAACTCGAAGAAAGTAGGGAAAACTGCTAGACAATCCAGGTATGACCTTAATCAAATCCTTTACAGTTACACAGTGAAGTGACAAATAGATTCAAGGGATTAGATATGATAGAGTGCCTGGAGAACTATGGATGGAGTTTCATGACATTGTACAGGAGGCAGTGATCAAGACCATCCCCAAGGGGAAAAAAAAATGCAAAAAGGCAAAAATGGTTGTCTGAGGAGGCCTTACAAATAGCTGAGAAAAGAGAAGTTAAAAGCAAAGGAGAAAAGGAAAGATATACCCATTTGAATGCTCAGTTCCAAAGAATAGCAAGGCTAGATAAGAAAACCTTCATCAGTGATCAATGCAAAGTAGAGGAAAACAATAGAATGGGAAAGACTAGATACATCTTCAAGGAAGTTAGAGCTATCAAGAGAACATTTCATGCAAAGATGGGCACAATAGAGGACAGAAATGATATAGACCTAACAAAAGCAAAAGATATTAAAAAAAGGTAGCAAGAAAAAATAGAACTATACAAAAAAGATATTCATGATGCAGATAACCGTGATGGTGTGATCACTCACCTAGAGCCAGAAATTTTGAAATGTGAAACCAGTGGGCCTTAGGAAGCATGACTACGAACAAAGCTAGTGGAGGCAACAGAATTCCAGTTGAGCTATTTCAAATCCTAAAAGATGATGCTGTGAAAGTACTGTACTTACTATGGTAGCAAATTTGGAAAGCTCGGCAGTGGCTACAGGACTGGAAAAGGTCAGTTTTCATTCCAGTCACAAAGAAAGGCAATGCCAAAGAATGTTTTAACTACTGCACAAATGCACTTATCTTATATGCTAGCAAAGTAATGGCCAGGCTTCTACATTATGTGAATCGTGAGCTTCCAGATGTTCAGCTTGGATTTAGAAAAGGTAGAGGAACCAGAGATCAAATTTCCAACACCTGTTGGATCATCAAAAAAGCTGTAGAGTTCCAAAAAAAATCTACTTCTGCTTTATTGACTATGAAAAAGCCTTTGTGTGAATAACAATAAACTGTGGAACATTCTTAAAGAGATGTGGATACCAGACCACCTTATCTGCCTCCTGAGAAATCTGTATGAAGGTTAAGAAGCAACAGTTAGAAATGGACATGGAAAAACAGACTGGTTTCAAATTGGGAAAGGAGTAGGTCAAGGCTGTATATTGTCACCCTGCTTACTTAACTTATATGCAGAGTACATTATTCAAAATGTTGGGCTGGATAAAGCACAAGTTGGAATCAAGACTGCTGGAAGAAAGACTAATAATCTCAGATACACAGATGACAGCACCCTTATGACAGAAAGGGAAGAAGAACTAAAGAGCCTCTTGATGAAAGTGAGAGGATCTGTTTCACATACAATAATATATATGTTTCAATGCTATTAGGTTCAATGCATGAGACAAGGTGCTCAGGGCTGGTGCACTGGGATGACCCTGAGGGATGGGATGGGGAGGGAGGTGGGAAGGGGGTTCAGGATGGGAAACACATATACACCCATGGCTGATTCACATCAGTGTATGGCAAAACCCACTACAATATTGTAAAGTAGTTAGCTTCCAATTAAAATAAATTAAAAAAAGAAAAGAAAGTGAAAGAGGAGAGTGAAAAAGTCAGTTTAAAACTCAACATTCAGAAAACTAAGATCATGGCATCTGTTCCCATCACTTCATAGCAAAGAGGTGGGGAAACAATGACAGACTTATTTTGGGGGGCTCCAAAATTACTGCAGATGTTGACTGAAGCCATGAATAGAAAAGATATTTGTTCCTTGGAAGAAAAACTGTGACCATCTAGATAGCATATTAAAAAGCAGTGACATTACTTTGCCAACAGAGGTCTGTCTAGTCAAAGCTATGGCTTTTCCAGTAGTCATGATGGATGTGAGTGTTGGACTATAAAAGCTGAGCACTGAAGAATTGATGCTTTTGAACTTGGTGTTGGAGAAGACCATTGAGAGTCTCTTGGACTGCAAGGAGATCCAACTAGTCCATCTTAAAGGAAATCAGTCTTGGGTGTTAATTGGAAGGACTGATGCTAAAGCTGAAACTCCAATACTTTGACCACCTGTTGTGAAGAACTGACTCATTGGAAAAGATGTGATGCTGGAAAAGATTGAAGTCATGAGGAAAAGGGGATGACAGAGGATGAGATGGCTGGATGATATCACCAACTTGATGGACCTGAGTTTGAGCATGCTCCAAGATTTGGTGATGGACAGGGAAGCCTGGCATGCTGCAGTCCATGGGGTTGCAAAGAGTCAGATATGACTGGGAGACTGAACTGAACTGAAAGGTTATTTTAAGGTAAAAATTACTATGACTATGGATAATTTAGCCCAGGCAATAATTAAAATGAGGCATACCTGTCTTTTTCCTCTCATTATGTTTAGTTGTTTTCATAAGATTATAGGGGATATCGTGTTTAAATTTATTAGAGTCCTCAGGTATCATTATAATCTAAGGCCCAGTATTAAGTCCATGAAGCTTTGTCTTTGGTACTTTATGATGAATGTTGAGCTTAATTTAAAACCTATGTTGTGGAGGTACAAAAACCAGTCAATATCCTGACATCTTTTTTATTATTTATATTTTTATTAGTAAATTGGAGATTTTCAGTTGAATCAATAATGTTTGTTTTAATTATATATGTACCTGTGTGTTTGTCTTGTTGTTTCTTGACCATGCATCCTGTTCTTTCCTTTTTATTTTTAAACTCCACATTTTCTCCCCCATTTGAACTTCTAGCAGCCTAAAGCCTCTGTTTTTAGTTTTTATATCTATTCAGTAAGTCATGTATAGACCTTCTCTGTGGTTATAGGAAATGAGAGAGAGGTGGTAGGTTCCCTGCTTCATTGGCAGCCATCTCTTGTTCCAAGCCTTCCCAGTTTACCTCCCAGGGATTAGGGTTTATGGATAGGAAGCGTTCAGTGCCTTTCTTTAGGACAGCACAAAAGCCCTCTTGTCCAAATTATCAGTCAATTCAAATGTTGGTAAGCAGTCGCTCAAGTAAGCTGGCTACTTTTTTTTTTTTTTTCCATTGCTTAAGACGTTGGGTAACTTTGGTAGGTGTATCTAGAATATGGGAATGACATAATCATTCCCTTATTCAAGAGTCCCCTCTTGTTTTAACTATCTAGCTACTGTGGGTTTCCAAGAGTGAAACTCACAATATACTTGGGGATCTTGGGAGCATGAAGTTGGTTGACAGTAGCAACAAAGGATGCAGTAGCACACCTCTGGAGGTGCCATCTCTTCACTGTAAGAAAGTTCAATCAACACAGGGTCACCTGAAACACATGGAGAAACCCAAATTCTGCTCCAAATAGTAAGCATCATAAATAATGATGCTGAGGAAGTGACAGCCCCCTGAAATAAGCCCTGCCAAACACAGATTATGACCAGAAGCACACCAGAAAGCTGATTCCAGAGAGTACAGCTCAAGTGACTCATTGTTTCTACTGCTCTTAGGGAGGCCCACACCTGGGCTGGAATCTAGCCCTCCTTCCCCTAGACTTTAGGCAATATTTTGAATATTCCAACACTGAGGAAATTTGGGTAAAGAGAGACATGGGAGCCACTAACAGGCACAGTAAGTTTTGTAAGATTTGAAATTTCTTTGATGGTGGGACACAGCACACAGACACTGGGATAGATGAAAAGCAGAACTGTTTGCAACCTGGGTTTTCAAATGAGAGAAGGCTGCCAGCAGGGTCACATAGTGGTTGGACATGAAGACAAGGTAACAGAGCTGTATGGGGCACCTTCTATATGGCAAGATGGGTAGGGTGCCCACATTTCTTGGCCTTCCTGTGGATTAGCTTATTTGAATAATTTCCCAGGTTCTGGAACCAGAAAGTTGCCCCTAGTTATCTGATTACTGGCCCTGACCCATTATTGTGTGCTTAGTCACTCAGTTGTGTCCAGCTCTTTGTGAGCCCACTGATTGTATCCCATTAGCCTCCTCTGTCCATGAATTTCCCAGGCAAGAATACTGGAGTGGGTTACTATTTCCTCCTCCAGGGGATCTTTCCAACCCAGTGATCAAACCCACATCTCCTGCACTGAAGGCAAAATCTTTACCACTTAGCCACCAGGATTGCAAGGATATAATAAAAATGAATGTGAAAGTTCAGTAATGGAAGTGGCTGGAATGTAGGCTTAGTTAGCTGCTCAAGACAGGGAGCTGACTGGTCTCCAGCTCAGACCTCAAAACTAGGTTAAGACATCCCTAAAAAAAAAAAAAAAAAAAAAAAAAATCACTTCATGGGAAATAGATGGGGAAACAGTGGAAACAGTGTCAGACTTTATTTTTCTGGGCTCCAAAATCACTGCAGATGGTGATTGCTGCCATGAAATTAAAAGACGCTTACTCCTTGGAAGGAAAGTTATGCAACCTAGATAGCATATTGAAAAACAGAGTCATTACTTTGCCAACAAAGGTCCATCTAGTCAAAGCTATGGTTTTTCCAGTGGTCATGTATGGATGTGAAAGTTGGACTGTGAAGAAAGCTGATCGCCGAAGAACTGATGCTTTTGAACTGTGGTGTTGGAGAAGACTCATCTTGAGAGTCCCTTGGACTGCACGGAAATCCAGCCAGTCCATTCTGAAGGAGATCAACCCTGGGATTTCTTTGGAAGGAATGATGCTAACGCTGAAACTCCAGTACTTTGGCCACCTCATGTGAAGAGTTGACTCATTGGAAAAGACTCTGATGCTGGGAGGGATTGAGGGCAGGAGGAGAAGGGGACGACCGAGGGTGAGATGGCTGGATGGCATCACGGACTCAACGGACTCTGAGTGAACTCTGGGAGTTGGTGATGGACAGGGAGGCCTGGCATGCTGTGTGCGATTCATGGGGTCACACAGAGTCGGACACGACTGAGCAACTGAACTGAACTGAACTGATCTGATAGGACTTATACCGGCCTATTGAATCGGAATCCACATTTTAATATCTCCAAAACATGACAACACATATTCAGGTTTGAGAAGCATTGCTTTAAGCTGTACCTTTTCAGGAACAGTTGAAACATGGGAAATACTTAATTTGGAAAAGAAGAAATTTTGAGATAACTATTGGAGGTGAGTCATAATACAGTTTAAAAATCTAAGAGTGCTCTCATGATATAATTGGCCTCATAGGAAAAAAGAAGAAATATTAATTAAAAGTTTAAGAATCTAGATTTTATTGAAATAAGATCTTGGTCAACCTACTGTATTATTAGGGGCCCCTCTCAGTGGAAGAATTATATATCCTCATTCTGTTTAACAGGCATGGCCATATAACTTGTTCTGGCCAATGAAATGTGAAAGAAAAAAAAAGACATTTGTTATCTCAAGTGGAAATTTTAAGACCTAGTGAATATTTCAACATTTTTCATTTCCTTGTTTTTGAGATCACAGAAATGTAGGTCAAGATAGAGCTTCCAGCAGTCTATGTACCTCAGGCACTATATAATAAGTAGTGTCTCACTATCCTGCAATGGACATATAGTATAAACAATAAATGTTTTTGTTTTAAGAATCTTTTTTTAATGTTCATTTGTTTCCTTATTTTAGACCTCTGAAATCTGAAGGCTGTTTGCAACCAGTATAGCATAACTTAGGGTGGCCTGGCTGTGACAATGAAGAACTTTCTGAAATAAAATGCATGCCAAAAGGCAATACACTCTTTTCTGAGGAATGCAAAAAAAAAAAAAAAAAATTTGCAATCAATTAAACATTGACTTAAACCCCAGCTCCGTTGTTCCCAGACAATTGCATGTACATGGTTTGGCACCTCATTGGTAAGTGTTACTTTCTTTCCACTACTGTAGCAGTTTTGAAATAAGGCTGTGAAGCTCCATGTTTCCATAGGGGTGCCTCAGGGATCCTGATATACCTCTGAGAGGTTAAGTTTCCAGAGCTCCAGTTGTGCAGTCTCCTATTCAATCAGTGTGACCCTACTTGATTTTTTTTTTTACATATCATAGTGGCATTTAAATTTAGCTGACTAAAAATCTCCAAAGGGTCATAGGGTATAAAAGCTAATGTACCTGAGAATTCCTTGTGAATGGAAATGTGCTGAATGTTTTAACTAACTATAGTTGAGCAAAGCTAGGGTGCAAAATATGCTAGTTTTTACAGATCTGATGGCTTAATTAGTAATTGTTCCCTGTTTTATTCTCAAAATTTGCCAGTTTAGGTGATAAATTATGTGGTCACCCTAATAAATACTTGAGTATAATGTTGCTATGAATAAAGGATGATGATGATGACAAATAGTTGACATTTGTGTAACTGTTCCCAATATACTGAACAGATTTGTTTGCTTTATAAAAAAAAGTGATCCTTTTTATTTGATGAATAAATGGGACTAGATATACTCTAAAATACATTTCAACTTTGAAATTCTACCATAAAATAAACAATAGAATAGAGTAATTCCATCTCTTTAGAGGATGGAGAAACTATCATTGCTAAAAGTATAATAAAATAAATAGAAACCATGAGAAATAGAAAATTTTCAATTGGACGTCATTTTCATATTTGAAAGCATTATGTGGTTCTAAGAGATAAGCTATATCTTATAAGCATGCAGGATTCCATGATGTTCAAAAATCTTTAGAGTTGCAGGGGAAAGTCAACTGTATAACTTAAAAGCAACAGAAATAATATCCAACCAAGACCCAGAGCCATTGGGCACTGGTTATATATTTTAATCTGAGTTAAAAGATAGTTTTTGAATCTAAAGGATGTGTTCAGAATCTCCACTTTCACTTTTTGTAATAGAGTCACTGACAAAAATAGAGTTCACATGTATCCTCAGTGTTATAGTCAAGGGCTCAGCTGCATCCTAATCATAGTTCCAGTTCTTAAGGACTCAAAATTGAAAGGGCAGCTCCAAACATGTTGGTTTAGGAATGTAGCTTTTCAGGTTACATAAGGTTATGTGATTGTGGTGTGAATGGTAAGCATTTTTCAGTTCATGAAGGAGACTTCCCTGGCAGTCCAGTGGTTAAGACTTCACCTTCCAATACAGGGACTGCAAGTTTGATCCCTGGTCAGGGAGCTAAGATTCCACATGCTTTGTAGCCAAAAAATCAAGACATAAAAGAGAAGCTATATTGTAACTAATTCAATAAAGACAACAAAAACAAAACTTTTAAAGGTTTAGAATCACTTATAAAAATAAAATTGACTTTATATTATTTAATATTAGGAGATCTAAGCATAAATATTTGTATTTTAGCTCTTTAAGACAATATGTGTGTGCATGCATGAGTGCTAAGTCACTTCAGTCCTATCTGACTTTTTGCGACTCTATTGACTGTATGTAGCCTGCCAGACTCCTGTCCATGGGATTCCCCAGGCAAGATGATTTCAATATATAACTCCAATTTCAAATGTATAATTGGAAATTTACATTTTAAGTTGAAATTCTCCTAAATTTAAAAACAGTATTGTAGTGTTCAAGATAACTGAGAATTACTCTATTCAATTTTTGGTGTGTGACAGTTTTAAGAATCATATACATGCTTGCAAAAGTTTATCAACAAAATAGCAGAGGAAGTTAAAAACTGAATCATGTAATTCAGAGTATTGGTTAATGGATGGACTATATGTAGACTCAAGCATCATTTGAATACCTCATATTGTCATTTAAATTGTGTTGGCCAATATAAGCCAAATTTAGAAAATTCATTTATAAGCATCTCTGTGGGGGAAAAACAATCAACATAAGTAGTCATTGCATATATAAATATTCATTTTCCTAAATAGCCACACATCAATCCTGTTTCCTAATAACTTCCAGCCTTGCTTTTCAGGTGTTAAAATAGTGACAAATGGCTGCAATGAAGTTTAAGTATTTAAATGTAATCATAAATTTGACAGAATACTAGCCTCTTATGAGCAATGGGATTTGGGATTAAAACTAATCTTCTCTGTGCAGAACATTATTTCTATATTTTATTAATGAAAATAGACAATTTTCAAGGATTTTCAAACCATAAATGCAGCCCAGTATGAAAAGTCTAAAGCTCAGACCTTGAGCTCTTAAGTGATAATAAGCTTAATCATCAAATCAATATTTTGTGAACAGAAATTCTAGTGAGTTTTGTGTGCCTGGGGACAATATTTTATGGGTCAATGATGCTATATAGTAAGTGAAAATCATTGCAGCATGCCTGAGAAGGAAATAAAGTTAGTGAAACAAAATATTCAGCTATCTTTACAAAATATTGGGCAGCACAAATTATTTTGTGTAACCACTGATTTTTTTTTTTTTTTTTTGAGCTTGCTGATTCCTGTATAATGACTCTTCTGGGTACTATAACTTGTAGTTGTGTATGCTTTGTATTCCCTTGTATTTATTGATAACTAATTCCATATTTTAAGTCACTCTACATCAGTACTGCAAGAGGTTAAACAAAGCTTTTAGAATAAAAAGAGATTTCGGATGGAGAAAGTTGGAGCACATCCTTTTCTTTTTTTTCCCCCCTTTTTTTCAAGGAGAGGAAAGAGGCTGAAAGAATTAGCTCCATGTACAGTCATATAGGCATTCACAGAGCACTGGGACAGGATTATTCACATATAACCTTTTCCATAACTTTTCATGACATTTCTGTAATTCAACATAACCAGAGCCTCCCCACCTGCCAGTAAGCCCCACACCAATAAGTCATTTTGGTCATGACCAATGTTGCATGGTGATTTCCCTGATTCTAGAAAATACAGCAAGACAAAGAGCAAGAAGATATTTTCTTTGCCTTTGTATGGGTGAAAGTAATGCGGTTAACAAAATGAAAGAATAATATATATATATATATATGTGTGTGTGTGTGTGTGTGTGTCTGTGTATATATATGAATAAAATGGAAATTCTATCCAGACAAAGATAATTAAAGAATTGGTTGCATCTTTCTAAGTATTATAGATAAACAATTATGTTAACCTGATATCAGTGAAATACACTGGTGATTCTCCCGTCTTTTCAGTTTGAGGTTTCTTTCTTTTCTTATTATCCCTACTACTCCAATTCTATGAATTCAGGGATCCAGGCTTCCCTAGTGGGTAAGAAAGACACATACATGCTATAACTCACCAAAAGTAGGATCTGTTTCAAGTCTCTCAGCAAATTGTCTGTCATTATCTCATTGAATCTGAGGCTCAGTTCACTTCTTTTCAAACTCAGCTAGTTAATCTAAGTGTGATAGACACAGCATGTACCACCAAGAACCTCCTCAAGAAAGGACTGCCCTGCTATTGGAGTGTGGTGAGCAAAGAACTTCCAATAGTCAGCTCTATTATGATCTGTTTCAGCTGCAGAGAACAGCTTCATTAGAGGTTGAAACTCCCTGGGAAGTTCATACTAGAAACATGAGAAGGCTGGGGTAGAAGTGCACAGTCATTTTAGCTCAAAATAAGACAGCTATGACAGATAACAGTTGCTGTGTACCTCCTCTTGTAGGTTTACCATGTCTCTGTAGGACCTACATCAGACTTAAACTTTCTTCCTCTGCTCAATTCTGATTTTCATCTTTTCCTTTTCCCACAAACAGTGATTTCTAATAAATACTTTGTACCCAGAACTTCATGGTAATGTATGCTAAGCATTCCAATGTTTAAAGTCAACAAATTCCTATTAAAGTGTTGCTAGAAAATAACAGCTTAATGTATTATGCTCTGGGTGTATTGTGGCTGAAGACAAGACCCTTTAAAACAAAGCCCTCAACTCCAAATGGTCAGTTTGTCATGCTAGAATTCTCTTAACTTGGTGGGGCAGAAGTTTTTCAGCTCTTCCAAGGGCAAGGATATCTTTTAGGATCATTTTAAGGGACATCTTTAGGAGGTAACTCAATCTTTATCAACCATTTTACCCATGAAGATAGAAAGTGAAAACATCAAGTTCTCTATGAAATATAAATAATTTCACTGTTGATAGTATTTATAATTATTTTAAATACAAACAATGTATTGTGAATATGAATGAATGTGAAGTCGCTCAGTCGCGTCCGACTCTTTGCAACCCCGTGGACTGTAGGCCACCAGGCTCCTGGGTCCATGGGATTTCCCAGGCAAGAATACTGGAGTGGGTTGCCATTTCCTTCTCCAGGGGATTGTCCCAACCCAGGAATCGACCCCGGGTTTCCCGCATTGCAGGCAGATGCTTTAACCTCTGAGCCACCAGGTTATTCCATTAAATTATGTACATTCATTATAACTAATCCACTTAGGGGACAATCTCTATTTAACTTTATACATAAGAAAACTGAAACTCAGAAAAGATAACTGAGTGAATGAATGAATGGATAGATAGGCAAATAGATAAATAGTGAAACAAAGCAATACATCAAAATAAATCTGAACTCTGAAGCCTGTGTTTCTGTCTTCCTGGGAGGAAAAAAAAGGATGAAATTTGGAAAGAGGAAATAATGTTGATGTTATCACTAATATACCCAAGAGTTAGGAGCAGAGATTCAATAAAAACAAAGCTAAAAAAAATGTAGAAGCCTGAATTTCATCACTATTTTTTCCTTTTGGAATTGTCTGAACCAATGTCAAACACTTTGAAAAATTATTTTTGCATGGAGTTTGACATAAAATAATAAGAATTTCCTATTTATAAACTAAAACTTTCAAGAATGTAGTAAAGATGAATAAGTGTAACCTTCTAAGACCTTTGATAATAACTGACTGAAAATATGAATAGAAGGTTACCATTATCACATATTTATTGAGTCTCTCGGAGAAGGCAATGGCACCCCACTCCAGTACTCTTGCCTGGAAAATCCCATGGATGGAGGAGCCTGGGAGGCTGCGGTCCATGGGGTCGCTAAGAGTCAGACATGACTGAGCAACTTCACTTTCACTTTTCACTTTCATGCATTGGAGAAGGAAATGGCAACCCACTCCAGTATTCTTGCCTGGAGAATCCCAGGGGCAGGGAAGCCTGGTGGGCTGCCGTCTACGGGGTCGCACAGAGTCGGACACCACTGAAGTGACTTAGCATTGAGTCTCTAGGAAATGCCATATGAAGCACAAAGACACATTACCTTGATTGTTTTTATTATTTACATGCAGTCAAGGTTTTCAAGTATCTAATGATAAACTCCTAAAGGCAACCCACATCAGGATGGTTACCTTGGCAACTGAGTCTAACCAACCACAGAAACATTTTAGTATGACAGCAGCTCTGTCAGTGATGAACAGAAACAGTTTGACAAAGGAGGAAAATTGGCATATTGAACCTAAACAGGGCAGGAGCACATAAGTTGGATACAAACAAATGCTGCAGTAGGATGTGTTCTAAAATTCTACTTGGGAGAGAAATCTTCACTGCTCAAAAAAGTACACTAGCTGCCAGAGGATGTTTAATATTTCATCAGGCACTGAGTGCTCACAAGTTTGAAGCTTCAGTTGGCCTGCCAGAATCTTTGACAAAATTATTTAGGTCACACTTCATAGGCACACAGATGATATTTTGAAATGGATTTCAGGGCACTAGAAAACTCTTGGTAAAGTGCTCCATGAATACCTTTGAAATAAATTGATGCAGAGATGGTGCTGAAAGGTCGAAGCTTAAGTCATTGATTTCCTCGGTTAAGTGAGTGTGGAGAACTAGACAAGTGAGAAGACTGCTGTCTTCCTCACACCTCTTCAAACATATCACAGGTACATTTCCAGCTCCCTTGATTTGTGATACTGAGTTTAAGCTGATGGCCTTCTCGGAAAGTTCATTGTAATGTCATTTTTTATAGTCCAGACAAATCCCTACAGATTGGCTTTGGATACACAGAATAAGATAACAGTACAAAGATAATATGCTGAACAGCCAAGTGAAAATTCTGTGTTATTATTTCAGTATGTACAGGCAGCTGGATTGCAAACACCACACTTACATTATCATATTTGCTCAAAATAGCCCATTTTTGAAGGTGAATAAATATAGGAATAATACAACTAAAAAAATTATGTACTGTGTGTTTCTTATATTGAATCTCTGAGCCCTATTAGAAAGAGTGCTAATTTCAGTGTGTCATCCTCTGGTGTGATTTTCAAGACTGGATTAGGTATCCCATTTTTTGTACACTTAAAGAACTTTATGAAAATGACTATTGAATTATTTTATAATCTTTGTGCACTGGTTTGTCTCTTCTTTTTACTGAAAGCTCTTTGAAAGTAATCCTCTTTATATAAATGCATATCCCCAGGATGTTATCCAGCATCTGGCTCAGAGTATATGTATAGTAAATGTTTTTTGACTGAATCAGTAAAACAGTAGAGACTACATGTGAATTACAATGATTGTAGCTAGTGGAACTCCTGTTGACTTCTAATCTCTGATGCTACTGCCTCAGACAGAAACTTGGTGTCTTGGGCTTTCTTGATCTACAAGAAAATAAACTGGGAGTGAGAGAAGGAAACTGATTTTTTTTTTCCTTTTGTTCAACTCACATTCACTCAGTATTGTAAATTATCTAGTGTTGTTTTGAAGCAATCGTACCTGTTGGAATTTTCCCTGCCCAGACATAAACCTCACATCTAAGATCTTAAATTTCCAATTTATCACATGAACTGATAACTCCCTAGACTTCTTTTCTTTTCTTGACTGCTTTGAGAAGCAGATGAATGAGCCCCACTCAGGCTTTAAATCTTAGTCTCTGACCTGTGTCAGTCTCTAGATCTGCTTAATACAAATTATTGATGCTAATGTGATGACTAAGGATTCTGCTTTTTAATTTTTTGCATTTTCTTTATGCCAACAGATGATCAGAAATTATATGGGTGTCATGTAAAGTCAACCATATAAAAATGAGATCATATTTGGCTTTCTATGATAGGCTTTCACTTATCATATTGTCCTCCAGGATCATCCATGTTATCACTAATGAATAAGGTATAGTCGATGTGAGAGTACAGATATCTCTTTGAGAAAGTGATTCCATTTCCCTTGGATATATACTCTCCTATTATCTGGATGTTTGTACTCTCCCAAAATTCCTTTGTTGAAAACCTAACCTTTAAAGTTAATGATATTATTAGGTGGAGCCTTTGGGAGATGGTTAGGACATGAGAGATGAATCCTTAGAATGGAATTAGTGCCCTTATGAAAGATACCTCACAGAGATTTCTAGTCCATTCTATTTTATACAAGGGTAAAATTCAATGTCTGCAACTCACAAGAAAGACCTCCATACTGCCACTCTGATCTTAGACTTCTAGCTTCCAGAATTGTGAGAAATAAATTGCTGTTTCTAAGCCATCCAGTCTGTGACATTTTGTTTCAAAACTCCAATAGACTGTGATATTCACAGATGTGAAATTTCTGGTTCATAAGATTGTTCAATTTTTATTTTTTTAAGGAACTCCATACTGTATTTTTATAATGACTGTATAAATGTGTATTTCCACCTACAGTGTTCAAGTTTTCCTATTTTCCATATTCTCAGCAACACTTGCTATCTTTCACCTTTTTGATAATAACCATCCTAACGTGTGAAAGTGTTAATCGTTCAGTCATGTCTCATTCTTTGTGACCCCATGGACTGTAGCCTGTCAGGTTTCTCTGTCCATGAGATTCTCCAGGCAAGAATACTGGAGTGGGTGGTCATTCCTTTCTCCAGGGAATCTTCCCAACCCAGGGATTGAACCCAGGTCTGCTGCATTGCAGGGGGATTCTTTACCATCTGAGCTATCAGGGATGAGGTGATATTTTGCATGGGTTTGGAACTGTATTTCCCTGATGTTAAGTGATTCTGAGTCCTTTTTAATATATCTGATGGCCATTTGTATATCTTTTTTCAAGAAATGTCTACTTGGGTCCTTAACCCATTCATAGAAGCAGAGAGCAGAATAGTGGTTGCCAGGCATTTGAGGGGTGGGAAAAATGAAGAAATGTTGGTCACAGGGTACAGAGTTTCAGATATTCAGGATGAATAAGTCCCAGAGATCTAATGCAGATCCTCATGAATATAGATGATACTGCATTGTACACTTGAAATTTACAGAATAAAAGAGCAAATTTTTATTGCTCTTGAAAAAAATGTTAACTCTATCAAATGATGTGTTATCTTGACTACAATGATCATTTTATAGTAATACTACATCAAAACATATCAAACAATACATAAAATATACACTTTAAAAAAAAATTAATACCTCAGTAAAGTTGAGGGTGTGGAAGAGTCTACTAATCATCTTATCATCTGTTTGAAAAATATATGTTTTTACAGGCACACTACTCCTTCTTGGTCAGTTTTCTTTTGTTTCAGAGAATAATATTTATTTCAAAGGTACCATTTGATCTTTGTATTAACAGTGCCATTGTATTCAAGATAAATATTCTATCCATTTTCAGATGAGCAAACTGAGCTTCCAGAAGTTGTAAGTGAACTAGTACTTTATAGAGCCTGGACAGAAAAAAAAAAAATGTATTTACTTTCTCCTTGCAACTCCTACAGATGACATTCCATATCAGAGAGAAAAATAAAAGTACACTTTTTTTTTCTCTGTCTCTTTATTTATTTATTTTTTTTACTTTACAATACCGTATTGGTTTTGCCATACATTGACATGAATCCACCATGGGTGTATATGAGATCCCAATCCTGAATCCCCCTCCCACATCCCACCCCATTTTCTCTCTCTGGATCATCCCTGTGTACCAGCCCCGAGCATCCTGTATCCTGTATCGAACATAGGCTGGTGCTTCATTCTTACATGATAGTATACATGTTTCAATGCCATTCTCCCAAATCTTCCCACCCTCTCCCTCTCCCACAGAGTCCAAAAGTCCGTTCTATACATCTGTGTCTCTTTTGCTGTCTCGCATACAGGGTCATCATTGCCATCTTTCTAAATTCCATATATATGTGTCAGTATACTGTATTGGTGTTTTTCTTTCTGGCTTACTTCACTCTGTATAATAGGTTCCAGTTTCATCCATCTCATTAGAACAGATTCAAATGAATTCTTTTTGATGGCTGAGTAA
This sequence comes from Cephalophus harveyi, assembly GCA_006410635.1. Classification (NCBI taxonomy): domain Eukaryota; kingdom Metazoa; phylum Chordata; class Mammalia; order Artiodactyla; family Bovidae; genus Cephalophus; species Cephalophus harveyi. The sequence continues at coordinate 101,988 of SJYT01024267.1, forward strand.
TAATCCATTGTGTATATGTACCACAGCTTTCTTATCCATTCATCTGCTGATGGACATCTAGGTTGTTTCCATGTCCTGGCTATTATAAACAGTGCTGCAATGAACATTGGGGTGCATGTGTCTCTTTTTAAATTCTGTTTTGGTCATAAGAAAATGCTGTATTATTCATGTTGTTCTTGAAGAGGAGGATGTTATGATGATTTGAGAGGATTTATATTTAGTAGCAACAACATAGTAGATGTCTTATAGGAAAAAAAGCCTTTTGTGAATAATTTTTCAAGCTATTATGATGTAAAAAATGTAGAAAAGACTTTCAAAAATGTTTATTTAAAAACAAAATCAGGCAAATATAACTTTGTCCCTGCTGTATATGGCATGGTTTGTATGCATAAAAGGTCTCCCACTTGAAGACACTTCATAGTTTATTTTAGATCACTCTTCTATTGGAAGTTTATCTTTATATTTTTATCCATTATATCATTTCTTCCAGAAATCTGTGCAGTAATTTTTCTAGGAAAATAACTTTCAATTTGATGAGTTAGAAAGCCATGTTATAATAGGCTTCTTGATAGACAGGCATAATAAAAACTTATTTAAATTTATGTCATGAAGACAAAACAAATGTCATATATATAAAAAAAAGATGACCTTTTGAAGCAAGGTTAACAATCTCATACCCAAGATGCAAAAATGATATAGCTAACGTTACTTCTCATTTGTCATGATGCACAACCACACAAATGATATTTGTATTTGAAAAGGTCAGGGTGGATGATGTGATTGCTTACTAACACATGACATAATTTAAATTAGGCAGTTTACAATTACATTATTGAAAAATTTTAATGGCCATGGGGACTATTGATAGTTGCATCTGAAATTTTCCCATTCTAAAATTATCATGGCCATGTGTTGTCTGTGATTGATAGTGATAAAAATGTTAGCTCTCAGAATTTTTTTTTTTAAGACCATATTTTGGGCCTGCAGAAAAAAAGTTGAACAGACTTTGCATAACCCATGCTTTTTCATGATATATCTTAACTTTTAAAAATCATGACACACTTATCTTCTGGTCAGTTAATTGTTAAAAATAAATGGATTTGCAGTAGGCAAAGTTTTTTTCTGTAAGGCACCAGCTTACTTACTGTACATTGTGTGTGTTACTCATCTCTACAGTTGTATCATGAAAGCAGCCACAAAAAGTAATACAAATAAATGTGTGCAGCTGTATTACAACAAAACTTCCAATTTACAAAACTGAAAATGGATGAATGGACTGTAGCTTGATTCTTGATAGAATAACAACATCTACAGTTCTGATAGATACAAATTATTGTGGCTCTTAATTTACAAGTTCCTGAATAATCCATTGTATTATTATGGGACTTTCTCTTGAAGGAAAGGCAGTTGCTCATTTCACCAGCTTTCTACTTACCCAAGTCTTTTCTGAACAAAACAAACAAACAAAAAAATAGTATTTCCATGCAATATTAAGCTATCAGGTAATATGGCTAAAATTTTCTTAGATTAAAAAATGTAATGGGGAGATGGTTCAAAGTTGCAGAGGAATAGGACAGGAAGGCCACTTTCTCTCCCACAAATTTATCAAAAGATCTTTTGAATGCTGAGCAATTTCCACAAAACAGCTTCTGAATGCTGGTGGAGGACACCAGGTACCCAGAAAGGCAGCCCCTTCTCTTCAAAAGGAAGTAAGACAAAATATAAAAGACAAAAAGAGAGACAGAAGAGTTAGGGATGGAGACCTGTCCTGGGGAGGCAGTTGTGAAGGAGGACAAGTTTCCAAACAGTAGGAAACCCTCTCACAGGCAGGTCTGTGGGGAGTTTTGGAATCTCAGAGGGCAACATAGCCAAGAGAAAACAAAACAAATAAACAAACAAACAAACAACAAAAAAAAAAAAACAAAGAAGATGCATCTAACCACAACTGCCAGCGAAGAACCACTAGTGAGCGGGGACTGGACAGGGAGGCACGGGCTGCATCATCAATCCTTAGGGTAAGGACTGGGCCTGAATGCCCTGAGGACAATCAGGGAGCTAACGTGAGACAGCAACCCAAACTGTGGAATTGCCAGAGAGAGAGAGAAAAAAATAGAACTTTCCTGCAAAAGGCTCTAACGTACAGCCTGGCCTGCTCACAGAACAAAGGATTGAGCAAATACCACAGGAGAGATAGCCAGCTGCGAACAGCGCCCTCCCACCAGCCAGAGGCAGAGAGGCAGGTGTGCAATAACCAGAACTGGAAGGCAAGGGGCAATCTCAGTCCCAGAGTCTGACATCCTTCACCAAACTGTGAGCAGGCTCCCAGTTGCTAACCACGTCTTCCTGGGATCCTGGATGGTTGACATCTTCCAGGAGGGTTGCAGCCTGAGATCCCCAGAGGATGGTTGGAGCTCCCCAGAGGAGACACATGGTACACCTGAGATGGTGCCGTTGTGGCACACTTGGGAAACCAAGCGGCCCAGACTAGGGAGGTGATTAAGATGACAAGCCCACCTGGGACAATGTGCTTATCAAGCATCTGGTTGCCCAAGCTTCTTGGACCAGAGAAAGGCAAAAATGTGTGCCCAACAGAATCTGTGCCCTTGCAGAGTACCCAAGAACCTGAACCTGAGAAGCTTAGACCTGGGAAATGCATGAACTGCAGGGCCCACTTTGGGCAGTGCCCCTGCAGAGCATCCTGGAGCCTGGACAGTGTAGACCTGGAAAGCACACACCACTGTGAGCTGGGGAAAACCCAGTGTGGTTCACACACTGTGAGCACTCCCCACACACACCAGTGATATTTCTTTGCAGTGTGCCTCCTTACCCACAACACAACTGAACAGATGAGCCTCAATAAGTGACCACCTTAGCCCCCTTTTGTCAGGATAGAAATTAGACATTGAAGAGAGTTGCAAACAGACGAAGCCAAAATAAACAAAGAGGTGGAGGTGCAGTGATAGGTATAACAGATTAAACCCTTGTAATTAACTTTGACTAAGCATTGGAGGGGCCTATAGACCTGACAAACAAGTACAAGCTGGAACAAGGAACTATCTGAAACTGAACTGACCCCACACTGCCCACAACAGCTCCAGAGAAATAGCTAGATATATTTTTACTATTATCATTTTATAATTTGGTTTTAAATTTAAGTTCTTTATTACTCCTTTAATTTTCATTTTTATAATCTACTATTACCTGACAAAAAAGACCCTATTTTTAAAACAAATTTCATACATATATAAATATGTATTTTATAATTTTTGTGATTGGTTTTGTTTTGTATTTTTAATATTATATTTTTGAGAGTCTAATATCTACTCTTCATGGGGTCGCAAAGAGTTCGACACGACTGAGCGACTGAACTGAACTGAACTGAATCTCTACTCTAGATTTTTAATATTTGCATTTTGGTATTGTTATCAATTTTGTAACTTCATGAATCTAATCTCAGTATCTTTTTTCACTTAAGGATGTGATTTCTGGCTTGATTGCTCTCTCCCCTTTTGACTCTCCCTTTTCTTCCCCAGGTCACCTCTATCTCCTTCCTCCCCCTTCTCTTCTTTATGTAACTCTGTGAATCCCTCTGGGTGTTCCAGACTGTGGAAAAAACTTAGGGAATTGATTACTGGTTAGATTGTTCTCTCACCACTTGACCCCTCCTCTTCTCCTCTTGGTCACCTCTATCTCCCTCCTCTCTCTTCTCTTCTCCATGTAACTCTGTGAACCTCTCTTGGTGTCCCTTACTGTGGAGAACTGTTTTACCATTAACCTAGATGTTTTATCATATGTGCTGTTTGGATAGAGAAGTCTTGGGGCTACTGTAAGAATAAAAGCCAGAGGCAGGAGGCTTAACTCCAAAACTTGAGAACATCAGAGAACTCGTGATTCCAGAAACATTCATAGACAAGAGCTCACCCAAAAGCCTCCATACCTACACTAAAATCCAGCTCCACCCAAGAATCAACAAGTTTCAGAGCAATACATACCACACTAATTCTCCACAAAAGCAGGAACACAGCCCTGAGATTGAAAGATAGTCTGCCCAAAGCCATGTCAAACCCATAGACACCCTAAAACTCACTACTGGACACTTCATTGCACTTCAGAGAGAAGAGATCCAGCTCCATCCACCAGAACACAGATGCAAGCTCCCCTAACCAAGAAACCTTGACAAGCCACTAGCCCAACACTACTCAAAGGGAGCAGGCTCCACAAAAAGAAGAACCACGAACTTCCAGCCTACAGAAAGCCAGTCCAAACACAGTAATCTAAATGAAATGAAATGGAAGAGAATATTCAGCAGGTAAAGGAACATGATAAATCCCCATCAAACCAAACAAAAGAGGAGGAGATAAAGAGTCTACTTGAAAAAAAATTCAGAATAATGATAATAAAAATGACACAAAATCTTGAAGCAAAATAGAATTATACATAAATAAACTAGAGACAAGGATTGAGAAGATGCAAGAAATGTTTACCAAGGACCTAGAAGAAATAAAGAAGAGTCAATCAATAATGAATAATGCAATAACTGAGATCAAAAGCACTCTGGAGGGAACCAATAGTAGAAGAATTCAGGCAGAAGACAGGATAAATGAGGTGGAAGATAGAATGGTGAAAATAAATGAAGCAGAGAGGATAAAAGAAATAAAATAATTAAAAGAAACTGGACAACCTCAGATAACTCTGCAGTAATGTTAAACACCCCAACATCCAAATAATAGGAGTCCCAGAAGAAAACAAAAAGAAAGGGCATGAGAAAATACTTGATGAGATAATAGTTGAAAACTTCCCTAAAATGGGGAAAGAAATAGCCACCCAAGTCCAAGAAACCCAGAGAGTCTCAAACAGGATAAACCCAATGTGAAACACCCCAAGACACATATTAATCAAACTAATAAAGATCAAACAAAAAGAGAAGATATTAAAAGCAGCATGGGAAAAGCAACAAATAACAAACAAAGAGATCCCCATAAGGATAACAGCTGATATTTCAATAGAAACTCTTCAGGCCAGAAGAGAATGTCAGGAAATAGTTAAACTAATGAAAGAGAAAAGTCTACAACCTAGATTACTATGCCCAGCAAGGATCACATTCAAATATGAAGGAGAAATGAAAAGCTTTACAGCAAAGCAAAATCTGAGAGAATTGAGCACCACCAAACCAGTTCTTCCACAAATGCTAAAGGATCATCTCTAGACAGGAAACTCAGAAAACGTTTATAAACTCAAACCCAAAACAACAACAAAAAATTGCAATGGGATCATACTTATCAATAATTACCTTAAATGTAAATGGGCTGAATGCCCAATCAAAAGAGAAAGACTGGCTGAATGGATACAAAAACAAGACCCCTATGTATGCTGTCTATGAGAGACCCACCTCAAGCCAAGGGACACATACAGACTGAAAGTGAAGGGCTAGAAAAACATATTTCATGCAAATGGATATCAAAAGAAAGCAGAATTAGCAATGCTCATATCAGATAAAATAAACTTTGAAATAAAGTCTGTGAAAAGAGACAAAGAAGGACACTACATAATGATCAAAGGATCAATCCAAGAAGAAGTTATAGCAATTATAAATATATATGCACCCAACATAGGAGCACCTCAATACAGAAGGCAAATGCTAACAAAAATGAAAGGGCAAATTAACAATAACACAATAATAGTGGGAGACTTTAATACCCCACTCACACCCATGGTGGAGAAGGAAATGGCAACCCATTCCAGTATTCTTGCCTGGAGAATCCCAGGGAGGGGAGAGCTTAGTGGGCTGCCGTCTATGGGGTCACACAGAGTCGGACACGACCGAAGTGACTTAGCAGCATCAGCACACCTATGGATAGATCAACCAAACAGAAAATTAGCAAGGAAACACAAACTTTAAATGATGCAATGGGCCAGTTAGACCTAATTGATATCTATAGGACATTTCACCCCCCCAAAAATAAATTTCACCTTCTTATCAAGTGCACATGAAACATCCTCCAGGATAAATCACATCCTGGACCATAAATCTAGCCTTGGTAAATTAAAAAAAAAAAAAGAAAGAAAGAAAGAAAGAAATCTTTTCAAGCATCTTTTCTGATCACAATTCTGTAAGATTAGATGTTAACTACAGGAAGAAAAAAAAAGAAAAAAACTATTAAAAATACAAATACATGGAGGCTAAACAACATGCTCCTGTATAACCAACAAATCACAGAAGAAATCAAAACATACATAGAAACAAATGAACATGAAAACACAGCAACCCAAAACCTATAGAATTCAGTAAAAGCAGTGATAAAGGGAAGATTCATATCAATACAAACTTACCACCAGAAACAAGAGAAAAATAAAATAAACAACCTAACTTTACACCTAAAGTAACTGGAAAAAGAAGAACTTCAGGGTTAGAAGGAAAGAAATCATAAAAGTTAAATCAGAAATAATTGAAAAAGAAACAAAGGAGACTAAAACAAAAATCATCAAAACTAAAAGCTGGTTCTTTGAGAAGATAAATAAAATAGACAAGCCATTAGCCAGACTTATCAAGAGAAAAAGGGAGCAGAATCAAATCAACAAATTAGGAATGAAAATGGATAAATCACAACAGACAACATATAAATAACAAAACTCATAAGTGACTACTATCAACAACTATATGCCAATAAAATGGACAACTTAGGAGAAATGGGTGAATTCTTCAAAAAGTATAACCTTCCAAAACTGAGCCAGGAAGAAATAGAAAATCTTAACAGACCCATCACAAGCACAGAAATCGAAACTGTAATCCAAACTATTCCAACAAACAAAAGCCCAGGACCAGATGGCTTCACAGGTGAATTCTACCAAGAATTTAGAAAAGGCTAACACCCAGTGGAGGTGATGGAATTCCAGTGGAGCTATCTCAAATCCTGAAAGATGATGCTGTGAAAGTGCTGCACTCAATATGCCAGCAAATCTGGAAAACACAGCAGTGGCCACAGGACTGGAAAAGGTCAGTTTTCATTCCAATCCCAAAGAAAGGCAATGCAAAAGAATGCTCCAACTACCGCACAATTGCACTCATCTCACATGCTAGTAAAGTAATGCTCAAAATCCTCCAAGCCAGGCTTCAGCAATACATGAACTGTGAACTCCCTGATGTTCAAGCTGGCTTTAGAAAAGGCAGAGGAACCAGAGATCAAATTGCCAACATCTGCTGGATCGTGGAAAAAGCAAGAGAGTTCCAGAGGAACATCTATTTCTGCTTTATTGACTATGCCAAAGCCTTTGACTGTGTGGATCACAATAAACTGTGGAAAATTCTGAAAGAGATGGGAACACCAGACCACCTGCCTCTTGAGAAACCTATATGCAGGTCAGGAAGCAACAGTTAGAACTGGACATGGAACAACAGACTGGTTCCAAATAGGAAAAGGAGTATGTCAAGGCTGTCTATTGTCACCCTGCTTATTTAACTTATATGCAGAGTACATTATGAGAAACGCTGGGCTGGAGGAAGCACAAGCTGGAATCAAGATTGCTGGGAGAAATATCAATAACCTCAGATAGGCAGATGACACCACCCTTATGGTAGAAAGTGAAGAGGAGCTAAAAAACCTCTTTATGAAAGTGAAAGAGGAGAGCAAAAAAGTTGGCTTAAAGCTCAACATTCAGAAAAAGAAGATCATGGCATCCGGTCCCATTATTTCATGGGAAAAAGATGGGGAAACAGTGGAAATATTGTCACACTTTATTTTGGGGGGCTACAAAATCACTGCAGATGGTGACTGCAGCCATGAAATTAGAAGACGCTTACTCCTTGGAAGAAAAGTTATGACCAACCTAGATAGCATATTCAAAAGCAGAGACATTACTTTGGTGACTANGTCCCATCACTTCATGGCAAATAGATGGGGAAACAGTGGAAACAGTGCCTGACTTTATATTTCTGGGCTGCAAAATCACTGAGATGGTGATTGCAGCCATGAAATTAAAAGACGCTTACTCCTTGGAAGGAAAGTTATGACCAACCTAGAGAGCATATTAAAAAGCAGAGACATTACTTTGCCAACAAAGGTCCATCTAGTCAAGGCTATGGTTTTTCCAGTAGTCATGTATGGATGTGAGAGTTGAACTATAAAGAAATCTGAGTGACGAAGAATTGATGCTTTTGAACTGTGGTGTTGGAGAAGACTCTTGAGAGTCCCTTGGACTGCAAGAAGATCCAACCACTCCACTCCTAACAAAGAAGATCCAACCACTCCACTCCTAACAAAGAGTCCCTTGGACTGCAAGAAGATCCAACCACTCCACTCCTAACAAAGATCAGTCCTGGGTGTTCTTTGGAAGGACTGATGCTGAAGCTGAAATTCCAATACTTTGGCCACCTCACGCAAAGAGCTGACTCATTTGAAAAGACCCTGATGCTGGCAAAGATTAAGGGCAGGAGGAGAAGGGGACAACACAGGATGAGATGGTTCGATGGCATCACCAACTTGATGGACATGAATTTGGGTGGACTTTGGGAGTTGGTGATGGACAGGGAGGCCTGCCGTGCTGTGATTCATGGGGTCGCAAAGAATCAGACATGACTGAGTGACTGAACTGAACTGAACTGATAATAACTAAATTCATCAGGTGTTTATTATATATTGAGAAGTTTTCACACACACACACATATATACACACACGCAAAAATTGAAATCTCATGTGAGTCATCATTTTACTACTAGGTAGCTTGAGACCTAGAAAGAAGGGGTGACCCTCCAAGGCCAGGGCCCAGCACAGGGTCTGCATCTGCTGGTGAGCATGGTGCTTAGTGTAGATGCAGGATCAGCATGAAGAGGATCTCCTGTACTTCTATCATCATGCCTGGTAGAGTTATCTCAGGATCAGAAAGAACTTTGACTGGCATATGTGTGTATGCATATATATATATATATATGATGGACAGCAAGGAGATCAAACCAGTCCATCCTAAATTATATATACCCTGAATATTCATTGAAAGGACTGAAGCTGAAGCTGAAGCTTCAATACTTTGGCGAACTGAAATGAAGAGCCAACTCATTAGAAAAAACCCTGATGCTGGCAAAGATTAAGGGCAGCAGGAGAAGGGGATTACAGAGGATGAGATGATGGCATAGCATCACCAAATCAATGAACATCACTTTGAGCAAGCTCCGGGAGATGGTGAAGGACAGGGAAGCCTGGCGTGCTGCAGTCCATGGGGTTGCAAATAGTGGGGCACAACTGAGAGACTGAACAGCAACTGCAAATTCATACAAAATTTAAGTCATATCTGGCTGGTCTATTATTTTTCCCAGTTTTCTGTACTTTAAGCCTGAATTTTGGTATGAGAAGCTGATAATCTGACCCACAGTCAACTCTAGGTCTTATTTTTGCTGATTGTATACAGCTTCTCCATCTTCAGCTACAAAGAATGTGATCAATTTGATTTCAGTGTTGACCATTTGGTGATGCTCATGTGTTGCTGAAAAAGGGTAATTTGCTATGGCTAGTGTACTCTGTTGGCAGAATTCAGTTATCCTTTGCCCTGCTTCATTTTGTTCTCCAAGGCCAAACTTGCCTTTTGCTCCAGGTATATCTTGACTTTCTACTTTTGCATTCTAATCCCCAATGATGAATAAGACATTTTTGGGGGGTGTTAGTTCTAGGAATAGATTTAATAATGAATAGATTCAAGGGACTAGATCTAGCTAACCATGTGCCTGAAGAGCTATGGACAGAGGTCTGTAATATTGTACTGGAGGTGGTAAACAAAACCATCCCAAAGAAATAGAAAAGCAAGAAGGCAAAATGGTTATCTAAGGAGACTTTGCAAATAGCAGAAGAAAGAAGAGAAGTGAAAAGCAAGGTAGAAAGGGAAATGTACATCCAATTAAATGCAGATTCCCCCCCCCAAAAATAGCTAGAAGAGACAAGAAGGTCTTCTTCAATGAACAATGCTTAATAATAGAAGAAAACAACAAAAGGGGAAAGACTAGAGATCTCTTCAGAAAAATTGGAAACATCAAGGAAGTATTCCGCCAAAAGAGGGGCAGAAAAAAGGATAATGGTAGAGACCTAGTAGATGCTGAAGAGATTGAGGAGAGATGAGAAGAGTAAATGCAAGAACCGTATAGAAAAGATCTCAATGAAGTGGATTACTATGATGGTGTAGTTGGTCACACAGAGCCAGACATTCTGGAGTGTGAAGTCAAGTGGGTCTCAGGAAGCACTACTGTTCATAAAGCTAGTAGATGTGATGAAATTCCAGAAGAACTATTCAAATCCCTAAAGGATGATGCCATCAAGGTTATGCATTCATTTTGTCAGCTAATTTGGAAGACCCAGAGTGGCCACAAGACTGGAAAAGGTCAACTGTCATCCCAGTCTCCAAGAAGGCTAGTACCAAAGAATGTGCTAACCATCAGACAATCTCACTCATCTCCCAGGCTGGTAAAGTCATGCTTAAAATCTCACATGCTAGAGTTCAGCATCATGTGAACCAAAAACTTCCAAATGTCCAAACTGGGTTTAGAAAAGGAAGAGGAACTGGAGATCAGGTTGTGAACATTCGCTGGATTATAGAGAAAGCAAGGGAATTTCAGAAAAACATCTATTTCTTTTTTATGGACTACACTAAAGACTTTGACTGTGTGGATCATGGCAAACTATGGAAAGCTCTTAGATGGGAATACCGGATCATCTTACCTGTCCCCTGACAAGCCTCTATGTGGATCAAGAAGCAACAGTTGGAACCCTCTACGGAACAACTGTTTGGTCCAAGATTGAGAAAGGTGGACAACAGGGCTGTCTGCTGTCACCCTGTTTGTTTAACCTATATGCTGAGCACATCTTGAGAAATGCCAGGCTGGATGAGTTACAAGCTGGAATCAAGACAGGGGGGAAAACATCAACAACTTCGGATATGCGGATGATACCACTCTAATGGCACAAAGCAAAGAGGAATTAAAGATACCACAGCTCAAAGCATCAATTCTTCAGCACTCGGCTTTCTTTATAGCCTAGCTCTCATATCCATACATGACCACTGGAAAAACCATAGCTTTGACTAGGTGGACCTTTGTCGGCAAACTAATGTCTCTGCTTTTTAATATGCTATCTAGATTGGTCATAGCTTTTCTTCCATGGAGCCAGCATCTTTTAATTTCATGGCTGCAGTCACCATCTGCAGTGATTTTGGAGCCCCCAAAAATAAAGTCTCTCACTGTTTCCACTCTTTCCCCATCTATTTCCCATGAAGTGATGGGACCAGATGCCATGATACTTGCTTTCTGAATGTTGAGTTTTAAGCCAACTTTTTCACTCTCCTCTTTCACTTTCATCAAGAGGCTCTTTAGTTCTTCTTCAATTTCTGCCATAAGGGTGGTGTCATCTGCATTTCTGAGATTATTGGTATTTTTCCTGGCAATCTTGATTCCAGCTTGACTTCCTCCAGCCTAGTGTTTCTCATGATGTACTCTGCATGTAAACTAAATAAGCAGGCTGACAATATACAGCCTTGATGTAATCCTTTCCCGATTTGGAGCCAGTCTGTTGTTCCATGTCCAGTTCTAACTGTTGCCTCTTGCCTGCATACAGGTGTCTCAAGAGGCAGGTCAGGTGATCTGGTATTCCCATCTCTTTCAGAATTTTCCAGTTTGTTGTGATCCACACAGTCAGAGGCTTTAGTGTAGACAATAAAGTAGATGTTTTTCTGGAACCCTGTTGCTTCTTTAATGATCCAGAGGATTTTGGATGTTGGCAATTTGATCTCTGATTCCTCTCCCTTTTCTAAAACCAGCTTGAACATCTGGAAGTTCACAGTTCATGTACTGTTGAAGCCTCACTTGGAGAATTTTGAGAGTTACTTTGCTAGCATGTGAGATGAGCGCAATTGTGTGGTAGTTTGAGCATTCCTTGGCATTGCCTTTCTTTGGGATTGGAATGAAAACTGACCTTTTCCAGTCCTGTGGCCACTGCTGCATTTTCCAGATTTGCTGGCAAATTGAGTGCAGCACTTTTACAGCATCATCTTTTAGGATTTGAAAGAGCTCAACTGGAGTTCCATCTTTGTTCATAGTGATGCTTCCTAAGGCCCACTTGACTTCACTTTCCAGGATATCTGGCTCTAGATGAGTGATCACACCATCGTGATTATCTTGGTTGTGAAGATCTTTTTTGTACAGTTCTTCTGTGTATTCTTGCCACCTCTTCTTAATATCTTCTGCTTCTGCTAGGTACATACCATTTCTGTCCTTTATTGAGCTCATCTTTGCATGAAATGTTCCCTTGGTATCTCTAATTTTCTTGAAGAGATCTCTAGTCTTTCCCATTCTATTGTTTTCCTCTATTTCTTTGTACTGATCACTGAGGAAGGCTTTCTTATCTCTCCCTGTTATTTTTCGGAACTCTGCATTGAAATGGGTATATCTTTCCTTTTCTCCTTTGCTTTTCACTTCTCTTCTTTTCACAGTTATCTGTAAGTCCTCCTCAGACAGCCATTTTGCTTTTTTGCATTTCTTTTTCTTGGGGATGGTCTTTATAGCTCATACCTGAATGGTCTAGTGGTTTTCCCTACTTCCTTTAATTTAAGTCTAAATTTGGCAATAAGGAGTTCATGATCTGAGTCACAGTCAGCTCCTGGTCTTGTTTTTGCTGACTGTATAGAGCTTCTCCACCTTTGGCTGCAAATAATATAATCAATCTGATTTCAGTGTTGGCCCTCTGGTGAAGTTCATGTGTAGACCCTTCTTTTGTGTTATTGGAAGAGGGTGTTTGCTCTGACCAGTGCATTATCTTGACAGAACTCTATTAGCATTTTCCCTGCTTCATTCTGTACTCCAAGGCCAAATTTGCCCGTTACTCCAGGTGTTTTTTGACTTCCTACTTTTGCATTCCAGTCTCCTCTGATGAAAAGGACATCTTTTTTCAGTGTTAGTTCTTAAAGGTCTTGTAGGTCTTCATAGAACCATTCAACTTATTTTCATATAATTGCAATACAAACCAAATTATTATTTAGCAAGTCTAGCCTGCTAAACACTGTCCTGCCATAAGGATCCCTGGGCCTGAGAAAGTAGCAGAAATTCTCAGAGCTGATAGGATCTCCACACCTGAACTAAATGATTTCTCTTCCTCTCTGGCTCTGAGTTTCTAAAATTCTTGAATTCAGGTCGAAGACAGATCAAGAATGGATTTTTCTCTCCTTTCTGATTGGTCCCCATTTCCTTCACTATTCTTTCCTCTGACAGGATTCAACTCACAGACTGTGATCTTTTGGTAGTTGCTGATTAAACGGACACACAACAGATAACACTGAAACACCTTTCATGATGCAGTAAACAAAGTAGTCCTTGGATAGTGAAGCCTTATCTTTAATCAAGTGGTCTTTTTCTTTAGAAAGGAAGAAAATGTTCTGAATCTGCAGACACCGTGATTGTTGGGCTGTGGTGGGTCTGAGATGGACATGCTGGTACTTTGGTTTTCCTTTAGAGATGTTTCGTGTTGCACTTAGGTGAGGTTCACTTTGTCTTACTTGAAATTCCTTCAACTTCATGACAGTGTGGATTGAAGCTGAGCTACAGGGGACAAAGTAAATAAATCTAACATCCCATTTCCTTGCTCAAATGACACTTCAAATACAGCATCAAAACATGAAAAATTGTTACTCTTTTCATATGAGGGACAACTAAGGAGTAGGGTTTTAGGGAGTGAACTGACTTTAGTTTACAAAGTTTTGTAAGACTTACAGCTGGGTTGCTGCTGCTGCTGCTGCTAAGTCGCTTCAGTCGTGTCCGACTCTGTGCGACCCCATAGACGGCAGCCCACCAGGCTCCCCCGTCTCTGGGATTCTCCAGGCAAGAACACTGGAGTGGGTTGCCATTTCCTTCTCCAATGCATGAAAGTGAAAAGCGAAAGTGAAGTCGCTCAGTAGAGTCCGACCCTCAGCGACCCCATGGACTGCAGCCTTCCAGGTTCCTCTGTCCATGGGATTTGCCAGGCAAGAGTACTGGAGTGGGGTGCCATTGCCTTCTCCACAGCTGGGCTGCTACTGCTGTAATGCTAGAATCTGCCTCCTGGAGGGGACAAGAAACTAGCTTGGATGTGACAACCAGATATGGCAGCAGGATGTCCATCCTGAGTGGAAATGGTTTAATGAGGAGTTATTAGTTTTTATGTTGTCTGTCAGATCCTGTGCACTAGAGATTTTTTCAAACACTGATCTGAACCTGAGTTATCATTTTCAGTATTCTCCTTCTCGTGGGTTCGATCCCTGAGTCAGAACTATCCCCTGGAGAAAGGTATGGCAGCCCACTTCAGTATTTTTGCTTGGAGAATCCCATGGACAGAGGAGCCTGGTGGACTAGAGTCCATTGCACAGAGTCAGATAGGACTGAAGCAACTTAGCACGTATAAGCAAGCATTCTCCTTCTAAATTCCAAATAAGGCTGTTGCAGAATTCCATATTTTAAATTATTTTCAAAATATGAACTTTTACTAAATGAAAACATGCATGTGATTTGGACACAGTGATTTGAGGGAGAAAGAAAAACATTAATTTATCCCTGTGTAAGTCAGGAGGAATCCCTGGTCTGTAGATTTGCAGGAGAAATCAGGACAAAAAGATGAGACTCTGAATCAGGGAAGGAGCACCAGGGACTTAAGAGAGAGACCTCCTGGAAAGACACAATGACAGGAAACTTGCGACTTGGCAAAGCAAGAGTAGGCACTTTAGCATTTCTTTAAAAGGGCAACTTTGCAGGCTTGACCCAGGAGCCAGGGTTTGACCTCTGTCCAGCAGGAAGCAGCACCTCTGAGTGTTCTGAATCCCACCTTGGAGAAGTTGTGACCATTTGAGGTCAAATGCACTTGCTTTGGTCAGGAGGTCATGGGATCCGAACTCTTTCTTAATACAAACATGATTCCCAATTGCAGTCGCCAAGCAGTTGACCTCAGTTGGCCCCTGCTCAGAGCAAATGCCCAAGGAAACAAGATTTCTCTGCTGCCCACACCCAGGGCTCCCTCCACTGCCCATGCCTCCAGGGCACACCCACTCTTCTAGTGCTTTTTGGAAGGAAGAAGGAGGGAAACAATAACATTTGGGTCATCTGTCCTTTTCTTAGGGGAATGTGCACTTATATTGAGATGCTTTAAAAGAACTTAATCCTAAATAAGACTGAGAAATAGTAGAGTATGGAATGTTTGTGAGTACCTACCTAAAATCTGTAAGAAATTTGTTATATGGGATCTCTGAGAACAATGCACTTTTGAAGATGCTCATAGTATATCTGTCCCTTTGACTTTGTCTTGTAGTTTGTTTACATTGGACAAATCCATGCTTTCTGTCCATCTTCACTATAGACATACTGATCTCACCAACCTAACAATCTATGCTTCTAAGATGTAGTTTCCTCACCTTCAAAAGAGGCAAAATATTTGCTCTTAGGATAGTATTCAGGATTTGGTGGGTAATGTATGGGAAAGCGCAATCTTGAGAGTACATTAGTCCTCTAATAAATGATTTTTTGAGTGAAGGTAGATTTTGCATTTTTGAAAGAGCTGGCCATCAGAACATTTATCATTTTTACTCTTTTTAGATTTTTAAATTGAAGTATAGTTGATTTAGAAATTTATAGTATAGCAAATTTGGAAAATTCAGCAGTGGCCACAGGACTGGAAAAGGTCATTTTTCATTTCAATCCCAAAGAAAGGCAATGCCAAAGAATGTTCAAACTACTCACAATTGCACTCATCTCACACACTAGCAAAGTAGTGCTCAAAATTCTCCAAGCTAGGCTTCACCAGTATGTGGACTGTGAACTAACTTCCATATGTTCAAGCTGGATTTAGAAAAGGCAGAGGAAACAGAAATCAAACTGCCAATATCTGTTGGATCATCAGAAAAGCAAGAGAGTTCCAGAAGAACATCTACTTCTGCTTTATTGTCTACACCAATGTCTTTGATTGTGTGCGTAACAACGAACTGTAGAAAATTCTTCAAGAGATGGGAATACCAGACCACCAGACCTGCCTCTTGAGAAATCTGTATGCAGGTTAAGAAGCAACAGTAAGAACTGGACGTGGAACAACAGACTGGCTCCAAATAGGAAAAGGAGTACATCAAGACTGTATATTGTCACTCTGCTTATTTAACTTATATTCAGAGTACATCATGAGAAACACTGGGCTGGATGAAGCACAAGCTGGAATCAAGATTGCCGGGAGAAATATCAATCACCTCAGATATGCAGATGACACCACCCTAATGGCAGAAAGCGAAGAAGAACTAAAGAGCATCTTGTTGAAAGTGAAAGAAGAGAGTGAAAAAGTTGGCTTAAAGCTCAATATTCAGAAAACTAAGATCATGGCATCTGGTACCATCGCTTCATGACAAATAGATAGGCAAACAATGGAAACAGTGACAGCTTTTATTTTGGGGGGACTCCAAAATCACTGCAGATGGTGACTACAGCCATGAAATTAAAAGATGCTTGCTCCTTGAAAGAAAAGCTATGACCAACCTAGATGGCATATTAAAAAGCAGAGACTACTTTACTGACAAAGGTCCATCTAGTTGAAGCTATAGTTTTTCCAGTAGTCATGTATAGATGTTAGAGTTGGACTATAAAGAAAGTTCAACACTGAAGAATTGATGCTTTTGAACTGTGGTGTTGGAGAATGCTCTTGAGAGTCCCTTGGACTGAAAGGAGGTCAAACTAGTCAATCCTAAAGGAAATCAGTCTTGAATATCCATTGGAAGGACTGATGCTGAAGCTGAAACTAATACTGTGGCCACCTGACGGAAAGAACTGACTCATTGGAAAAGACCCGGATGCTGGGAAAGATTGAAGGCAGGAGGAGAAGGGGATGACAGAGGATGAGATAGCTGGATGACATCACCGATTCGATGGACATGAGTTTGAGCAAGCTTCAGGAGTTGGTGATAGACAGGGAAGCCTGGTGTGCTGCAGTCCATGGGGTCGCAAAGAGTTGGACATGGCTGAGAGACTGAACTGAATAGTTGATTTAAAATGCTCTGTTAGTTTCTGATGTACAGCAAAGAATTTCGTCATATATGTACATATGCAGAGCTTCTTAAGTGGCTTGGTGGTAGGGAATCACCTGCCAATATAGGAGATACAAGTTCGACCCTTTGGTTGGGAAGATCCTTTGGAGTAGGAAATGGCAACCTGTTCCAGTATTATTTCCTGTAAAACTCCGTGAACAGAGGAGCCTGACAGGCTACAGTCCATGGGTTCACAAAGAATCAGAGATGAGTTAGTGATTGATCATGCACAGGTGCACACACACATATTAATATATATTTATATATGCACACTCCTTGGCTCACGCTGTAAAGAATCTGCCTGCAATGTGAGAGACTCAGGTTTGAGCCCTGGGTTGGGAAGATCCCCTGGAGAAGGGAATGCAACCCACTCCAGCATGCTTGCTTGGAAGTTTCCATGGACAGAGGAGCCTGGCAAGCTACATTCCATGAGGTTGCAAAGAGTCAGACATGACTGAGGGGTTAGCACTTTCATACTTATATATATTTCTTCATATCTTTTTCCATTGTAGTTTATTGCAGGGTCTTGAATACAGTCCCCAGTGCTGTCAGTAGGTCCTTGTTGTCTATCTATTCTATATATAGTAGTTTGTATCTGCTAATTGCAAACTCCTCATTTATCCCTCCTCAAGTCTTTTCTCTTTGGCAACCCTAAGTTTGTTTTCTATGTCTGTGAATTTCTTCCTGGTTTGTAAGCAAGTTCATTTGTATCATATTTTAGATTTCACATATAAGTGATATCGTATGGTATTTGTCTTTCTCAGTCTGACTTACTTTATTTAGTATAATAATCTCTAAGTTCATTCATGTTGCTACAAATAGCATTATTTCATTCTTTGTTATGGCTGAGTAGTATTCCATTGTATATTTGCAACACATCTTCTTTATCCATTCATCCACTGATGGACACTTAGGTTGCTTCCATGTCTTGGCTATTGTGAACCGTGCTACTATGAACACTGGGGTGCATGTATCTATGTAAATTAAAGTTTCTGAACATTTCTCATTTTCGAATATCATTAGTGACCTTTCTCTAAACTAGCAAATACATATATCTCTGACCAGATCTCTTCCCATTGTAGTGAGGAGGAGGGAATCCTCTGGGTCCACTTACTGTCAGTTCAGTTCAGTCGCTCAGTCGTGTCCGACTCTTTGCGACCCCATGAATCGCAGCACACCAGGCCTCCCTGTCCGTCACCATCTCTCGGCGATCACTCAGATCCATCGAGTCCGTGATGCCATCCAGCCATCTCATCCTCGGTCGTCCCCTTCTCCTCCTGCGCCCAATCCCTCCCAACATCAGAGTCTTTTCCAATGAGTCAACTCTTCGCATGAGGTGGCCAAAGTACTGGAGTTTCAGCTTTAGCATCATTCCCTCCAAAGAAATCCCAGGGCTGATCTCCTTCAGAATGGCATCATCGACTCGATGGACGTGAGTCTGAGTGAACTCTGAGAGATGGTGATGAACAGGGAGGCCTGGCATGCTGCGATTCATGGGGTCGCAAAGAGTCGGACACGACTGAGCAACTGAACTGAACTGAACTGATATCACTGAACTAGGCAGTATTTTTTATTCTTGTTTCCTTATATTTTAGAAAAAAAAATTTCATCCTGATTTTCTTACTATAGAACTCAAAGGACAATTTTGCTAATCCTGTTTTAATGGTTACATAAAATGCTTACTCTGTCTTTGTATTTTTGAGGTGTACATTATTTTTCATTGTTTTTACAGCATTTCCTATACATATTGTCTCTCTTCATAAAGATGGTAAACAGCAAAAAGTCATGAATTATGCCTTCCATTTCCTATTTATTCCTCCCAAATTTCAACAATATTGTTTTTATGCCAATTCCAAATATCCAGTTTACTAATATAACAATAATTCCATTTTATTCTTCCAAGAATTACCTTCATTTAATATAAAGTATACCTCTAAACATGCATATGAATATTATATATATATATATATGTATTTGATTTATCAATGGTAGGTAAATAGTGTGATTTTGCCCTTATAGCCAAAGAAAAATGAAAAAAAGTTAATCCCTTATTAAAGTGAAAACCTCTCAAAACCAAGAGCCATTTGCATTCACCCCTTCACAGAGCTAACCATAGTTTGCTCAACTATTATTTACTAAATTTAATAAGTCATTCTGAGTAACTCTACACTAATTAAGAGACTTTAAGAAAATGCAATAAACTCTAGTGTTTTTTGTTTTAATGTCAAACATGCATGGTTCATAAACCTTTCAAATTTAACCACTCATGGTATTTCCTTGATTCTTTATTTCTATAAGTATCAGATATCGGTTTTCAATAACATCCTAGTAAACAAGGGGGAACATGGGTGAGTTATGAAATGGGATCTTCAGTATCTGTCTTGGAAGCTATGCATGAATTTAACAGCCCTTCTTGATTTTTCATGGTGCTCATCAAAAGCTATCATGGTTAGATATTAGTTCTATATTTTTTGACTCAGTTCAGTCGCTCAGTCATGTCCGACTCTTTGCAACCCCATGAATCGCAGCACCTGTTCATCACCATCTCTCGGAGTTCATTCAGACTCACATCCATCGAGTCAGTGATGCCATCCAGCCATCTCATCCTCGGTCGTCCCCTTCTCCTCCTGCCCCCAATCCCTCCCAGCATCAGAGTCTTTTCCAATGAGTCAACTCTTCACATGAGGTGGCCAAAGTACTGGACTTTCAGCTTTAGCATCATTCCTTCCAAAGAAATCCCAGGGTTGATCTCCTTCAGAATGGACTGGTTGGATCTCCTTGAAGTCCAAGGGACTCTCAAGAGTCTTCTCCAACACCACAATTCAAAAGCATCAATTCTTCAGCGCTCAGCCTTCTTCACAGTCCAACTCTCACATCCATACATTACCACAGGAAAAACCATAGCCTTGACTAGACGGACCTTAGTCAGCAAAGTAATGTCTCTGCTTTTGAAATTGCTATCTAGGTTGGACATAACTTTTCTTCCAAGGAGTAAGCGTCTTTTAATTTCATGGCTGCAGTCACCATCTGCAGTGATTTTGGAGCCCAAAAAAATAAAGTCTGACACTGTTTCCACTGTTTCCCCATCTATTTCCCATGAAGTGATGGGACCAGATGCCACTAATTACTTCTAAATATCCAAGGATTTTGAAACTTCTTTTAATTTTGTGGGTTTTATAAAGTATTATAAAGTATGCTGCTGTTGTTCAGTCACTAAGTCATGTCTGACTATTTTCCACCCCATGAACTGAAACATGCCATGCTTCCCTGCTCTTTACTGTCTCCCAGAGTTTCCTCAGATTCATGACCATTGAGTCAGTGATGGTATCCAACCATCTCTTCCTCCGCCACCCCCCCTTTCTTCTGTTCCCCTCAATCTTTCCCAACATTAGGGTCTTTTCCAATGAGTAGATTCTTTGCATCAGGAGGCCAAAGTATTGGAGCTCCAGCTTCAGCAGCAGTTCTTCCAATGAAAATTCAAGGTTAATTTCCTTTAGGATCGACTAGTTTGATCGCCTTGCTTTCCAAGGGACTCTCAAGAGTGTTCACCAACACCACAGTTCAAAGCATCAATTCTTTGGTGCTCAATCTTCTTCATGGTCCAACTCTCACATCCATATATGTCTACTGGAAAACCCGTAGCTTTGACTATATGGATATTTGTCGGCAAAGTGATATCTCCACTTTTTAATATGCTGTCTAGCTTGGTCACAGGTTTTCTCCCAAGGGGCAAGCATCTTTTAATTTCATGGCTATCACCATCTGCAGTGATTTTGGAGCCCAAGAAAATAAAATCTGCCACTGTTTCAATTTTGTCCCCATTTATTTGCCATGAAGTGATGGGACCAGATGCCATGATCTTAGTTTTTTTGAATGTTGAGTTTTAAGCCAGCTTTTTTACTCTCTTCTTTCACCTTCATTAAGAAGCTCTTTAGTTCCTCTTCACTTTCTGTCATTAGGGTGGTTTCATCTATGTATCTGAGGTTGTCGATATTTCTCCCTACAGTCTTGATTCCAGCTTGTGATTCATCCAGCCCAGTATTTCACATGATATACTCTGTATATAAGTTAAATAAGCAGGATGACAATATACTCCTTTCCCAGTTTGGAACCAGTCTATTGTTCCATGTCTCATTCTTGACCTGCACACAGGTTTCTCAGGAAGCAAGTAAGGTGGTCAGGTAATCCCATCTCTTTAAGAATTTCCACAGTTTATTGTGATCCACACAAAGGCTTTAGCATAGTCAATGAAACAGAAGTATATGTTTTCTGGAATTCCCTTCCTTTCTCTATGATCCAATGGACATTGGCAGTATGAAATCTGGTTCCTCTAACTTTTCTAAATCCCGCTTGCATATCTGGAAGTTCTCAGTTCATGTACTGTTGAAACTAGTTTGAGCATTACCTTGTGAGCATGAAATGAGTGCAATTATATGGTAGTTTGAACATTCTTTGGCATTGCCCTTCTTTTGTATTGTAATGAAAACTATAAAGTATATGCTAAATAAAAATAATCTGTACCCTCTATTTTATTTAATTTGTTATAAAACTAAAATATAATATTTCTCTAATTTTGCAATAGAAGAGTATCTCTATTAACATTCTAATGTATTATATTTCTTTCCACCATTTAAATACATAAGTTTTAAGATAAAATTATGATCATACTCTATCTAAAGATTTGAGCTTTGTTTTACCCACATGATATTACAAAGTCAGTTTTTCATATCATACTTACTTTTTTTCAAAGCGTATTTTTATTCATTTGTAATTTCATCAAATTACATATGACCATATATTTATGATCCTGGTCTGTTTTGATCACTCCATAACAGTGGATTTCTCAGCAGATATATCTTTTTGAGTATCATTGCTTACCTTTGAATAATTCCTAGAAGTGGAATTATTAGACTAAAATTATGAGTAATTTTAAGGCACATTATTGACACTATCAAATTCTCTCCAAAAATATCTTAGTAGTAGAAACTTCAAGTATCTGAATGTCAGTGTTTTAGTTTTTGCTATTCTTTGACATTGAAACACACCAAAACAATACATTTTATTTCATATAAGTATTTGGTCATATCAATGCAGTTGTAGTAACCAATTCCATATGTTAAAACTAACACTGACTGTGCACTGTATTCCAGATTTCCTTGACCTGTTTAATAGAGCACACATACAAATGTGGATTTGTGAAAGCATACATCTACATATACCCTGGAGAAGGGAATGGCAACCCACTTCAGTATTATTGCCTGAAAGTCCCATGAACAGAGGTTCCTAGCGAACTCCAGTACATGGGGTTACAAAAAGTTGGACATGACTGAGAAAGTGAGTGTGCATACACATTCACAAACATGTTCACAGGGGTTTGAAAAAGGAGGTTTTTCACATATAAACAAAATATGCCCAGAATTCTATGGTATGAGGAGTTTTATTTATAAATTAATTTAAATATGATATTATTGATAGAAAATTCTCTGAATAGAATATTATTTCATAATTTATTTTACCTGCAAATAAAATAACCCTAAATTGAAAAAAATATACATTTCTTTGCATAGCAAATCCTTCAATAGCAGATACCTCTAAAAAGACACTGTCCTGTCTGTTAATCATGTGGTAAGCAATGGAAATGCCTGAATTATTCTAAGAGTTTGAAATTCAGATTCTATCTTTCTGAATTAAATATTAACACAAAATGTAAATTCAGAATTTAAATAAGCACTGGTAAATATTTTTGAGTGTTTTCATATACTCATTTCTTATGTGGTGATAACATTATATTATTTGCTTCATTTAGTCTTGAGAGGACATATATATGGTTACGGTATATCTGTTGATTGAATCTCAGGGCTGACACTACTTTGTTTATTCATATATGCTAAATATGCAGAATGAAATAACATTAGTATGGTTAACCACA
Organism: Cephalophus harveyi; assembly: GCA_006410635.1. Taxonomy (NCBI): domain Eukaryota; kingdom Metazoa; phylum Chordata; class Mammalia; order Artiodactyla; family Bovidae; genus Cephalophus; species Cephalophus harveyi. The sequence continues at coordinate 124,970 of SJYT01024267.1, forward strand.
ATTTAGATTCCTGGCTTCTGAAAAATAATCACACTGCAGTGCTGCCTTTTGGATTATTCTACAATAACTAAGTTATGAAGAAAGGGAGTAGCCCAATTAATTAAGAAATGCTATGGTTGCATGCTTCTTTACTCCAAAAATAGGAAAACAAATTCCTATTTGTTTCATGGGTATGGTAAGAGAGTGATTCTAGTTTAGTAGAATAAAGAGTGGAAATTAGGGAATTTGCAATTCCCAAATGCAATGTGAAGTTGAGCATTTCTTCCTATGCTTATTTACATCTATGTATTTTCTGTGGTACAAGGCCTGTTTAGACCTCTTTCACATTTTTAGAATCAGCTTGTCTGTTTTTTTTTTTTTTAATTGTGGAGTTTTAAGTGTTTTTTGCATATTTTAGGTTGAAGTTCTTTATCAGATATGTGTTTTGCAAATATTTTTTCCCTACCCAAGGCTTGTCCTTTCATTCTCTTAACACTATCTTCTGTACACAGGTGTTTAATTTTAATGGAGCTCACTCTGCCAGTATTCTAGTTCAAAGTGTTTTTGGTATTGCATTAAACTCTTCACCAAACTCAGGATTTTCTCCTGAGTTATGCTCTATACATTTTATAATCTTTTACATTTATAATCATTTTACATTTAGGTCTATGATTCATTGTGGGTTAATTATTGTGGAAAGTTCTAGATTCTTATTTTTTTTAATTGAATATTCATTTGTTCTTGTATTATTTGTTGAAAAGACTATCCTTTCTCTACAGGATAATCTTTGCTCTGATAAAACCTTAAGTGAATTAGAATCTGGCAAAATAGTTTTCTTTGAAAGCAGGCTTTTGTTAATAAGAACAGAATGCTCTGAGTATATTTGAAAATGGCCATTTTTTCCCTCCCTGTGCTAGAAACATGAGGGGATTTTTCTCCAAACTTCAACCTGAGAACCTGGTTGGATTCTTGGGGGTAAAACTCATTAAATTGTAGGGCCTAATACTAGGCCCATGGAATATCTAGCTCAAGTTTGTCCATTCTGAGCTTCTAGCAATTCATCAATCACAACTTAAATATTTCTACTAGCACTGTCCTCAGAGGTGAACTTCTGTTCCTGGGCTTCTGCTCCTAGTCGGCTGCGTTTCTCAGTATGCATCTGTCTCTACATTTTCCAGGGCGGCAGTTTACTCTGTGACCTCAATTCTCTGATAGATATAAGAGTTGTTATTTTACAAATTGTTCATTTTTTTTCTTTTGTAAAAGCAGGAATGATGACTTCCAAATTCTTTACACATCAGACAGAAAACTAGCAGTATCACTTTTTATCACAGATTGACAATAATTTCCAGGTAACCTTGTGTGTACTAGCATATATATATACATATATATATATAAAGAACATATATATACACATATATATATAAAGAACACTGGACAAGATTAATATTTTCAACAAAGTACTGTTCTATGATTTGTTAATAGACAATCAAGCAGAGCACTATTTTCAGGTAAAACAAAATTGGCACATATTCACTGAGTTGTCTCAAAAGGCAGCTGATAAGTAGCATCTTTCTTCCCCTTTATGACTTCATCTGAGAAACAAAATAAAGGAGTAGCAAATGGAAACAAAAATGTAAGTTGAAGAATGTTCAGGTGATGGAACATTTATCTGTATTGGACAAGAAGACTTGCTGTAACAGTATCCCCAAATTGGTCAAGATATTTTCACCTGGGCCAAGCCATGCAGCTCCTGGTGCAGCAATTTTCTCAATGATGAAGTTCCTAGAGAAACAATGTCAACTCACTTTCCCTATAAGCAGTTTATACCCAGGAGGAAGAAAAGAAGGGAAGAATCATGCATGTCAAGTTCTTGCTCCCCTTCAGTTCAGTTCAGTCGCTCAGTTGTGTCCGACTCTTTGCGACCGCATGAACCGCAGCACACCAGGCCTTCCTGTCCATCACCAACTTCTGGAGTACACCAAAATCCATGTCCATTTAGTCAGTGATGCCATCCAACTATTTCATCCTCTGTCGTCCCCTTCTCCTGCCCTTAATCTTTCCCAGCATCAGGGTCTTTTCAAATGAGTCAGCACTTCGCAACAGGTGGCTAAAGTATTGAAGTTTCAGCTTCAACATCAGTCCTTCCAATGAATACCCAGGACTGATCTCCTTTAGGATGGACTGGTTGGATCTGCTTGCAGTCCAAGGGACTCTCAAGAGTCTTCTCCAACACCACAGTTCAAAAGCATCAATTCTTTGTTGCTCAGCTTTCTTTATAGTCCAACACTCAATTCCATACATGACCACAGGAAAAACCATAGCCTTGACTAGATAGACCTTTGTTGACAAAGTAATGTCTCTGCTTTTTAATATGGTGTCTAGGTTGGTCATAACTTTTCTTCCAAGGAGTGAGCGTCTTTTAATTTCATGGCTGCAATCACCATCTGCAGTGATTTTGGAGCACAAAAAAATAAAGTCAGCCATTGTTTCCACTCTTTCCCCATCTATTTCCCATGAAGTGATGGGACCAGATGCCATGATCTTACTTTTCTGAATGTTGAGCTTTAAGCCAACTTTTGCACTTTCCTCTTTCACTTTCATCAAGAGGTTCTTTAGTTCCTCTTCACTTTCTGCCATAAGGGTGGTGTCATCTGCATATCCAAGGTTATTGATATTTCTCCCAGCAATCTTGATTCCAGCTTGTGCTTCATCCAGCCTAGCATTTCTCATGATGTACTCTGCATATAAGCTAAATAAGCAGGGTGACAGTAGACAGCCTTGACGTACTCCTTTTCCTATTTGGAACAAGTCTGTTGTTCCATGTCCAGTTCTAACTGTTGCTTCCTGACCTACATATAGGTTTCCCAAGAGGCAGGTCAGGTGGTCTGTTATTCCCATCTCTTGAAGATTTTCCCACAGTTTATTGTGATGTACACGGTCAAAGACTTTGGCACAGTCAATAAAGCAGAAATACTTGCTCCCCTTACTACTAATCAAGTTCCACTTCGCAATACTGGGGCAATATTAGTGATAGTGCAGATAGAGGTTGGGCTTCCCTGTTAGCTCAGCTGGTAAAGGATCGACCTGCAGAGAAGGAGAGTCTAGTTTGATTCCTGGGTCAGGAAGATCCCCTAGAGAAAGGATAGGCTACCATTCCAATATTCATGGGCTTCCTTGGTGGTTCATATGGTAAACAGCCTGCCTGCAATGCCACCTGCAATGTGGGAAACCTGGGTTCGATCCCTGGGTTGGGAAGATCCCCTGGAGGAGGGAATGGCAACCCACTCCAGCATTCTTACCTGGAGAATCCCCATGGACAGAGGAGCCTGACAGGCTACAGTTCGTGGGGTCACAAAGAATCGGACATGACTGAGCAAGTAAGCACAGCATAGACAGAGGCTAGACATGCATTTAAGAAAATTGTATCCACCTGGGAACTACTAACGGAGAAGGCAATAGCAAGCCACTCCAGTACTCTTGCCTGGAAAATCCCATGGATGGAGGAGCCTGGTAGGCTGCAGTCCATGGGGTCGCTAGGAGTCGGCCGCGAGTGAACGACTTCACTTTCACTTTTCGCTTTCACACAATGGAGAAGGAAATGGCAACCCACTCCAGTGTTCTTGCCTGGAGAATCCCAGGGACGGGGGAGCCTGTTGGGCTCCTGTCTATGGGGTCGCACAGAGTCGGACACGACTGAAGCGACTTAGCAGCAGTAGCAGGGAACTACTAAAGTGGGGAAAATTCATTCTACTCTAACAACAGAGTTTAATAAATTTCATTATTATGGAGCCTTCCTTAGGCCAATGCCCACAGAGGTTTTCCAAAATGGTCAGGTACTCAGACTTGCGTGCTATCTAAATAGATTTCTCAAACTGTCAGTCTACAACCAAGTGCAGACTTTGTTTTTCTGCTCAACATAGAGCAATGTTTTTCCTTTCTTAATTTCTGCCAACATTTTTAATGGGAGATTTCACCTGTTATAGATATGTTCTCCTCATAAATCTGTAAATAGAAACATCGGGCCTTATTTCCAAATGATAATGATTGCTTGCACCTGAGTCACAGTCTTTATTAATAGATGATGTGAGTAGTCTTCATTTTGCCAGCGTTCACCATTTACTCAATGTGACCATAATGCTCTTCCACAGGATTTGTCTCATTCATGTATCTCTCTTCTGTGGGCATCTGGGTTTGTGATCACTGCTTTAAAGAAAACCAAACTTAGTCTTATTTTTGCATTCTTATCTCAACTGGAACATCTGGAACTGGTCAAGGATTACAGGTCCAGTAAAACCTAAGCTTCCTTTGTTCCTGTCCACAAATCTTCTTTCCCCCCATTCCATGTACTTGGCTCATTTCTTTTACAACTTATCTCTTTTTTTCATTTTTACTCTGAGGTTGGCTTTGAAAACTCAGTAATACCCATGGTCCATATCCCCAGGCACCTTGATCTTGTGTGTTTAAATCTCTGGGTCAGCTTAGTTGGAGCCCTTAGAATCAAGATATCCACACATGAAGGCTGATATGCCTCCATTTTCTAGACAGACCTATGGATGGTTTCCCTTTTCCCTGTCTAGCTTGATAAGAGCTCAACCTATACTTATTCACTGGCGTCCCAGGTGGCATTAGTGGTAAAGAACCTGCTTACCAGTGCAGTAGATGTAAGAGATGCAGGTTCAATCCCTGAGTCGAGAATATCCCCTAGAGTAGGAAATGGCAACCTGCTCCAGTATTCTTGACTGGAAAATTACATGGACAGATAAACCTGAAACGCTACTGTGCATAAGGCCACAGAGTCAGACATGACTGAGTCTGCACTTCTGATTCTATCTAAGGCAGAGGTAGCAGAGGCAGAATGCTGCTGCTAAGTCGCTTCAGTCGTGTCTGACTCTGTGTGACCCCATAGACGGCAGCCCACCAGGCTCCCCCGTCCCTGGGATTCTCCAGGCAAGAACACTGGAGTGGATTGCCATGTTCTCCAATGCATGAAAGTGAAAAGTGAAAGTGAAGTCGCTCAGTCGTGTCTGACTGGTAGTGACCCCATGGACTGCAGCCTACCAGGCTCCTCTGTCCATGGGATTCTCCAGGCAAGAGTACTGGAGTGGGGTGCCATTGCCTTCTCCGAGAGGCAGAATAGTGGGGTTTTAAGTCAAAAAAGCTAATCATACCACCAAAGTGGAGGAACCAGAACAGACAGGATGCCAGAGAAATAAAGCATAAAGAAGAATAAGGAAATTCTAGTGCTTACTTGTAATCAAAAAATTTTTAATAAGCATAAATTTATTCTGACACAGGTGAAGCTATGCATTTAAATCAGGGCTTTTCCTTTTCATTATAGTTAATGCCCCCCAAAAAGAGACAAGAGCAGATTTATCCATGCACAGCATAAATTATCTTAAAATGAAAAATTTAATTGTTATTGGAACAACAAACTTCTTTTTCTCTTTGCAAAGATAGTGATCAATTCACTTACACAGTTTTAATAATACTTACTATTACATTAACACTTAAATGCCTTTGGTTACTGAACTTCCTTTTTAAATGTCTATCAGAGGACATCTTTGTGAGTTTTCTCTAAAGTTAATTTTTTTTTTTTAATAAAGTAGGTGTGAGTCACAAGTAGCTATTGTTGGAAATATATACTCAGTAATTCCTGACCTTCTTTTTTTGGCCACATCATGTGGCATTTGGGATCTCAGTTCCCCAATCAGGGATCAAATCCATGCACCCTGCTGGAAGCCCAGAGTCTTAACCACTGGACTGCCAGGGAAGTCCCTACACTCAGTAGTTCCTAATGTTTCTTTATGCTCTGTCTCTTCTTAAACATAATATTTCTCAACACACAAAATAATTTGTCTTAACAACACAGTAATAAAAATTGCTTTCTTTACCACAGCAAGAAAAGCAAGGGTGAAGTGGAGTTTCAAAGGGCATAATAGTAGTCCTTTGAAAGCTTATGGTGAATGATGTCAGATTCGTGATCTCCAAAGAAGAAACTTTAGCTTCAGGACCAGGGACCAGGCTTGCTCAAGAGCTTTTGTGTAGCAGAGTTTTATTAAAGTGAAAAAGAAAAAGCTTCTGACATAGTCTTCAGAAGGGGGATGGAGAGTGCCCCCCTTAGTAGTCTTATCAAGGCCTTATATATTTTTACCACACCCACTCCCACAATGTACATTTTTTAAATTTATTTTTTATTAAAGGATAATTGCTTTACAGATTTTTGTTGTTTTCTGTCAAACCTCAACATGAATCAGCCATATGTATACATATATCCCTTCCATTATGAACCTCCCTCCCATCTTCCTCTCCATCCCACCCCTCTAGGTTGATACAGAGCCCCTGTTTCAGTTTCCTGAGCTACACAGCAAATTTCCATTGGCTATCATTTTATATATGGTAATGTAAGTTTCCATGTTACTGTTTCCATATATCTCATCCTCTCTTCCCCTCTCCACATGTCCATAAGTCTATTCTCTTTGTCTGTTTTTCCATTGCTGCCTTGTAAATAAATTCTTCCATACTATTTTTCTAGATTCCGTACATACATTTTAGAATACCATATTTATCTTTCTCTTTCAGACTTAGTTCACTCTGTGAACTCTTAGTTCACTCTTAGTTCAACCTATTATAATAGGTTCTAGATACATCCACCTCATTAAAACTGACTCAACTGTGTTCATTTTATGTCTGAGTAATATTCCATATTCTTGATGAAAGTGAAAGTGGAGAGTGAAAAAGTTGGCTTCAAGCTCAACATTCAGAAAACAAAGATCATGGCATCCGGTCAGATCACTTCATGGGAAATAGATGGGGAAACAGTGGAAACAGTGTCAGACTTTATTTTTTTGGGCTCCAAAATCACTGCAGATGGTGACTGCAGCCATGAAATTAAAAGACGCTTACTCCTTGGAAGAAAAGCTACGACCAACCTAGATAGCATATTCAAAAGCAGAGACATTACTTTGCCGACTAAAGTCCATCTCAGTTCAGTTCAGTTCAGTTCAGTCGCTCAGTCGTGTCCGACTCTTTGTGACCCCATGAACCGCAGCATGCCAGGCCTCCCTGTTCATCACCATCTCCTGGAGTTCACTCAGACTCACTTCCATCGAGTCCGTGATGCCATCCAGCCATCTCATCCTCAGTCGTCCCCTTCTCCTCCTGCCCCCAATCCCTCCCAGCATCAGAGAGTTTTCCAATGAGTCAACTCTTCGCATGAGGTGGCCAAAGTACTGGAGTTTCAGCTTTAGCATCATTCCTTCCAAAGAAATCCCAGGGTTGATCTCCTTCAGAATGGACTGGTTGGATCTCCTTGCAGTCCAAGGGACTC